>CM052336.1:7679871-7749918 GCA_028455595.1 Lasioglossum vierecki | reverse complement strand
CAGTGCTCGTTTGAAATTTTCAGTAAGCAGCAGCATCGTGGCCGTTGTAAAATGCATTAATTTTAATTTAATTCGCGACTCGCCGCCATTGGCAACAACTGCTCCCGTATTAAACGTGATTACGAGACACTTACTCACCGGTTAGTTGCCACACCCGCTTCTCGCGTGTTACAATTTTTTCACTTAATTCGGCGTGTACACTGTCACTGGTCGGGCACATTTGTTTTATGAATTCCAGAGAAAACGCACACCGCGATGAATGTACCCCTTAAAATCGTGTGGATTTAACATTGTTTCCTTGTTTTTTTAACTTGTGAATGCAGCATGAAGTCTTTTATCTTTATTTCAATCTCTGGAACGTTAAAAAAAATTTTAGCGGTAGGTATACATTTTACGTTAACGCGAATAGTCTCATCGATTTTCCGAAAATATTTCCTCTTAACTCTCGAACTTAAATGCATTTATGATAAAGTGTGAACTCGTACCTTTAATGTAAGGTCTTAATTGTTAAAAAATTCCAACTTGAAATCCATTGATTTTTGTCCGAACGAACGGTCAGGTTTAATCAATTTTTCGACAAAATTTCGTCAAGAATTTATCACATAGTATGATATAGGTGGTCTTTAGAAAATACATGTACCGCCTACGAATAATTGTTCGAATTCCAGTAGCATCTGACACCTAAAACCAGAGTTTATCACATTTCCGGTAGCCCCAAGAAACGCTCAGCAAATTTGGGACAGATTTTCAGCCTCGGGCAACAACTTTGCGAGGCACGTCGTCGGTGGTTCGAATGAATTCTGCCTAATACCTCATGAAGGGAAGAAAGCTCTATCCGAGAAGTTTTTCTCGCTTGAAATTTTTCGAGTTCGTCCAGCAGAGGAAAACCGGTCCAAGAGTGCTCCCGGAGGGTAAATAAAACTCATTTGCACCGAGGACTTTTTTAAGTGAAGAGCTAGATCGAACGACCACCCCCTTTACTTTCTCTCTCTCTCTATCTCTCTCCTTCTTTTTCTGGCCAATGAAATCTTATGCGGAGCAGTTACCGTTTCGCCGCCCGAAAATTCCGCTGCGGGCGATCACGATCGACTTTACGACCGGTTTCGAACAACTTCCGGATTGTTAGAAGCCGTTGGAATGGCGGCGAGAGTGATTGCATCGCGCCTATGCATTTTCACAGCGTGATCGGCGCTCATCGTCTACAGCGCTGGAAAAAAATTGTGGCCAAGTGCAAAAAATTGCAAAAATGCAAATTCTGCAAATTTGTCGTCTTTGAACTTGAGATGTTCGAGAACATCTCATTCTAAAATCGGACATTTCCGAAATTAATATTTTCGAGACAAGTATAAAGTATTAGTTAAATAATAAAAATAATTTGACGAAATGGTATTCAATTATTTTTAGGGACCTTTCCGAAAGTAAAAATTTAACAAAGGAATCGCATGTAGCTCACAGAAGTATGATGATACAGAATAGGACGCTTGTTTTGCGCGGACCGGTAGAATGGCCGGGTAGTATGGTCGTCCCGGTCGAATAGCGGCTCGACTATCCATTGCCGGTCGTCTATCAGTAGTCCCCGGTCCAGTTTATCGTGATTCGATTGCCTATCGTCGTGGCAGATACGAATCGACTAAACTCGAGTCGAAGTTTCGTTCGTTAACAGGAACTTAAAGTCGGTGGCTCCGGTTCGGCTCGGTCTGCGGCCGTTTGCGGTTCTTAACGCGCGGCCTGCGCCTGACAGATTACTCCGCGGGGATTCGTCCTGTTCTTTCTACGACGCGAGACAAGTTCCCGGTGCCTCTCAGCCCTCCCAGCCAGTCGGCGAAGTCCCGGAAGTTTCCACGATGACGGAAGAAGAATCGAAATCCTCGTTCCGCCGCGGCGGTGACAACTATTGCGCGCAGAACAGACAATATAGCACTCCGCGTTTAAATTTACGAGACGGTCGTCTAGCCAGCAGTTAAATTCTTGCGTACGAAACGCCTTTTTCAAGATATGACTCAAGGACGTCTCTCAACAATGATAGACATTATTCATCGAGCGATGACAATCGAGACGCGGCAGTTGAATGGGATTCCACGATTGAAAGCATAAACATGCTATGAAGAAAATTATGTATATGATTGTAGTGGCATTGAGTAGCAGAGGCCCTTCTGGTTAAAATAAGTCCAAACACGACGTAAATCAACACGATGTTAATCAAGACGCTGCCCCTGTTTTTTGTACATACATTTCTTAAATCTCACCGTTTATTTCTTTAATGTTATTATTGTATTCGAAAATGTTCAACATATTCCTTAGTTATAGTTCATAAGTTATCCTCGTAATGTTAGCATGCACAGCCATGTGCATGCTGCTAATAATCCCATGTGGGGTTTCACAGCTTAATAAAAAAAAAAAATTAAGACGCTGGTTGCTTTATGTTATATCAGCAAAATTAGTCCGATTTACGTCGTATTTGAGACAGTTACAGAAAGTGATCTTTTTAATCCACGTTTTCGTTAACATGCGGACTTTGAACTACGGGATTATCGAACATTCATCCTGACATTGTAATATAAAAGTTAGTCCATGAAACTGATACGATGTTAATCAAGACGCTGCCCCTGTTTTTTATACATACATTTCTTAAATCTCTCACCGTTTATTTCTTTAATGTTATTATTGTATTCGAAAATGTTCAACATATTCCTTAGTTATAGTTCATAAGTTATCCTTGTAATGTTAGCATGCACAGCCATGTGCATGCTGCTAACAATCCCATGTGGGGTTTCACAGCTTAATAAAAAAAAAAATTAAGACGCTGGTTGCTTTATGTTATATCAGCAAAATTAGTCCGATTTACGTCGTATTTGAGACAGTTACAGAAAGTGATCTTTTTAATCCACGTTTTCGTTAACATGCGGGCTTTGAACTACGGCATTATCGAACATTAATCCTGACATTGTAATGTAAAAGTTAGTCCATGAAACTGATACGATGTTAATCAAGACGCTGCCCCTGTTTTTTATACATACATTTCTTAAATCTCACCGTTTATTTCTTTAATGTTATTATTGTATTCGAAAATGTTCAACATATTCCTTAGTTATAGTTCATAAGTTATCCTTGTAATGTTAGCATGCACAGCCATGTGTATGCTGCTAATAATCCCATGTGGGGTTTCACAGCTTAATAAAAAAAAAAATTAAGACGCTTGTTGCTTTATGTTATATCAGCAAAATTAGTCCGATTTACGTCGTATTTGAGACAGTTACAGAAAGTGATCTTTTTAATCCACGTTTTCGTTAACATGCGGGCTTTGAACTACGGCATTATCGAACATTAATCCTGACATTGTAATGTAAAAGTTAGTCCATGAAACTGATAAGGCATTCTAATCTTCGATCGTAAATTAAACCGGTATTAATGTACAGATCGCGCGATATAATACCCGAGGCGAAACTCGGACAAAGAATTATTCAGTTCACCGAGTGTTAATCGAGGCAACATCGTCGCTCTTCGGAGTTCCCGGCCGTCCCTGCCCCATTCCAAATTGAATATTAATCGCGCGGTGTATCCTCAGCTGTTCGGTCAACGATAAAGTTGTTCGACCCTCTAGATCTTCGTCTTGCATCTTCAGGTGTGTTCTACGCTAAATATTCGCAAGCCGCGTAGCCGAAATCAGCCGGTGAACCCGTTGATCCGACACGATACATCAGTTTGCAGCTCGGTCACGCGATAGCACAACATTACGCGTTCGTTTGCTTATCAACTCGCCGGTGTTTAAGCTCCGCGTAACCGTAACACGGTTATCTCTCCACCCACCGGCTAAATAGAGACTCTGATTCCCTTTGAAGCAGCGAAATCATTTTTCGGAACCGGTCTGGTTACCGCTCTGCTCGATTCAGTCACGAGACACTTCTCCATTTGGATTCTAACTTCTTATGTTCAACCCTTTAGAGCAATATTTGAATATTTCAGAGGCTTCTTTGGTGCAATACTTTATTTGTAGAAAACTTAGAATATTCTAGGACATATCGATCATTCACTTGGGAATTAATAATTGAATCTTCGACGTCTATTGATCACTTGCTTGGGAAGACAGAATTAACTGTACCGCGGAGCTTTATCTGTTCTTCGGATCTTCTCATCTGTTCAAAACTGAATTTCTTACAGGTCTTCCGGACATATTCTTTATGAATTATTGATAATCTACCAAGAACTGAGAATTACATTGAGAAGTTCTTGGATCCCAAATTAAGACTTAACTCGGGTTCTTCTTTCATAATAGCCACCTCGTTCAAATTGATCTGTCAGAATTGCAATTCGACCTATTATAGGTAAGACTTCAGAACCTCCTCCTTCCTTTCGACATGTCACATACGTCATTCTATTTGTTTTGACATGCTAAAAACAACATGTACATGTCATTTGTAGCTGAAATGAATAGTTTTCCAGATATTCGTGAAAAACTGCTGTTACTACACATTGAATTTTGTGTATACGTGCACGTTCATGCTGTGCGTGTGTGTCAACACGATGGCTTGAAAGATTTATTCGCTGGATTGACATCAAAACAAACAGACGAGTGATCTCTGCAACCTTCTTCTCAGAAACACTAGGTGTGTATGTGTGTGGCATTATCGCAATATGTATTCACCTTCACATCCACGTTTTCAAAAGTTCTCACGTTCTTCTCAGAAACACTTGGTGGGTGTGTGTGGTATTATTGTAACATGTATTCACTTTTTGTCATTGTACGTTTTAAAAAATTCTCGCGGTATATAAACCGTTCCACGAACGTAGTAATATATCTGTAGAAACAGTTGACGAACGGTCGCATAGTGCTGACGCACAGCACGGACGTGGACGTACACACCAAATTCAATGTGTACTAACTGAAGTCTAGCCATTATTTACAATGGTTTGTTATCACTTCACAATCCCAGCATTTTTAAATAACGTTCCGTATGTTTCTCCTATGTCATGCAAATTAGAATGAATATCATTTGCATTGAGCGCCGTTAATGGCCACCTGTAATAATCCACTTGCGAAACAACAGTGGTAAACAGAAATGAAACAATACAACCGGCATTCAATTTCCAAATTCGCCAGCTATTATCTTCATCCGAATCAATAGCGGAGAGTAGTAGAGACGATGTTCCCGAAGCTGCAGGTTAATTCTCGGATAAGTCGGATGGATTTTGATCCCTAATCTACATTCTAATGTTCTGTCAGTCAATTTAATTCAAAATTTATGCAACATAATTTCAAATGGGTTTTACACTATTCGGATCATTGTTAATTACCTGAAATGTTTGATTCTCGAGGTAAAATAGCTTCGAGTGTGGAGTCAAGTTTTATAGAGTACGCTGCTTTTAGTGCTTAATGTTAAATTACCACAATTCAGTTGAATATAAATCTCGAATAATCGTCTATGTTATATTTTAAACTTTCCGAGATCACGCGGTTTAAAGGTGTGTATACCCACAATCACTAGATTAAGACTTTTGTTCCCACACTACCTTCGTCGATCGCTCGTAGATGACTGTCGTTTTTATTTTAACAAAATCACAACGTAAAACATACATTTAACAAAACATTAACGCGACATGCAAATCAATAAAAACATATATTACACGTAAATCGATAAAGACATGTATAACACTTAAACATATGTCATGATGCACACTCACACCTAATCATATGACATGCATATTTACATCATTCTTATAACAGCTTACAAATAGTAAAGTGGAGTCTCATAGAACCAACAAAATGAATTTCATAAATAGTCTCATTTTTACTAAATTGAGATAAAGAATACCACAGGATAAAAACAAACAGATTTAATTTTAATAATGTAAAAATTCTTTTCAAAAATCTGAAGCTGGGGCCACTGAGACTCTACATTACCTTGAGAAGGTGAAGCTAACACATTCTAGACCCTTTTAGTGCTCGGTAGGTTGAGTATTAAGTGAATTTCGACCAAAATGCAACATAGACCCGTGTTCGAGGTTCACATTGAATTGCTGAGACGTAACTTTCTTCCACTTAACTAGAGCCGACAACACGTCGCCAAGTTTGCATTTCTTGTGTCGCTGTCTCGTAAGAACCGTGGCGAATCAAGCGGATCCAGAGTGATCGAGGGTAGATCGAGCGTATCTCGGTCTCGTCGAAAAGATGGATCGCTACCCGTGTGTTTCGCTCAGCCGTTATTTCTCAAGGCGACAACCGTGATTCGCGACTCGTACAACGGGTCATGCTGTCGTTACAAATTCCAGACTGCGATCGACAGCGTCAGCCGGCCCGAAAACGTACACCGGGGATTTTATTTCACGAACCGGATAGCTCGGCCGTATCACACAACGGCGGAAAAGTTCTGCGTGTCGAATCGACAAATTGGCGGAGGACACGGGGGCCGGGTACTCGTGATATTTTTAAATAAAAATCCGGCGGCGGGCTGCGGCCGCACGCGCGGTCCCCTTTGAATTCCGCAAACGCTCAACCTATTTTTCCAGCATTGTTGCGTTCTTTTTTTCTCTCTCTCTCTTTCTCCCTCGTCCTCGACATACCATGCCGGTCTCCGCGGATCACGGATCGACTGGCTTTGATCCGCCAAACGGAAGCCCGACCAACGATATTTCCCTGTGTTTGACCCTCAATCGAACCACCAGTCCATTAGAAAACCTGTTAACTAACACGATCGACTACCGGAAATTATTCGAGTCAATATTTTCATCCGGAAAGGAACACACGCGTTTTGTTGGCGCCTCGTTTCTGCTTCCACCGTGCCATGTTTCTTTTCGTTTCTGATTGGCGTGATATATTTGACGTTTCCTATGTATGTAGTCAACTTATGTAACTTGTGTAGCCAACCAAAATGTATAGATTATTTAAAAACTTTTGTATTTAACATATTTGAACAAATTCTAATCTCTGTACTATACATTAATATATTAGTGAGGAAGGAATGGACATTCACAGAAATTTTGTAATATTTTTGGAGGAACTTCAACGATCACCCAAACCGGTTACTCGGTTGGTTACACAAGTGTTAGCCTGTGTTTACCCTGAAGCGACAACGAGAAATATTTGTCATTTGCTTCGATTTTAAAGTTACACGTGTTAATCAGTCACGGTTATCTAAGGTGGTGTCTATCAAAAGTTTTATTTGTGGAACTGTCGTATATTTGCCTTTGAATAGATAATGAATGACGACTTCGAAAAGAAAGAATTGGTTCCTTTACAATTCGTGGAAATTGTCAACATCGTAAAAATATATTTTAATAGATGCTGAAAGTGAACATTTTTTCATGAATTGTTTTATCAAGTAATTGTGGCAAAAACGTTTACCAACAATGATTCAACGCAAAAAAAGACAGGACAAGTAATTTTTCCTTGAGTAAGAAAAATAGAGTTGGCTCTTGCTTGAACCACCAGCATCAACGTTACACTTGAAATGCATTTATCATTGTCAGATCATTGAATAGACACTTGTTGAATCATGAGAAACATTTTACATGCTCTTTTACACCTTCATAGAACTCTCTGGCTTTTTATTATGTCTGTGCAATATTCGAAGCATTATCAAATAACGTTATTCCTCAGAATTGATTCTGTTATTTGAATTAGCGTACTTATTTGGTCTCCAGTGATTAAATAACAGTTTGTAATCACGCCTGATCGCTGGGCTCCTCCGACGGATATTTTATCTGAGAGCGTAGCACAGCTGTTCGGTGATAAAGTGGTGGCAAAAAGCGTTCTCGACCATGAGTAAAAGAACTAATCGCTCTCAAGGGCGTCCCTGAAACACTCTTCATCACAGGATCAGTCATGGTTGTCACATGGCTCGTAACGCGCCCACCGATGTGCCTCCACCATTCCAATTACAGCATGTCGCCAGATTTCTTTTCCACACGATCACGCTTGTTAAGAACATCTTTTTATCTTCGGCTCTCCTATGCACATCACTGCAAATCTCATTGTCACTATTCGCTCGTTCCTCGGGGACTTCAATGCCTGGCGCTTGCTACGTGTCAACTTCGAATCGATGTCAAGTGGTGGAAGCATCGAATCGGAAGCATTGAAATTCCTATTGATACGGAGTACCGATCCAAATAAGACCACGTTATTTACTGAAAAATGTTTACATAAAAATGCTTGTTTTTTTATCACTTTGAATTTGCTTTCATCTCTACTAACTGATGGATAGCAAAGTCTGGCAATATACAAAAAGAAATTGAAGATAATCTTGGAAAAATAATACCGAGACATACAGTGAATCACGAAAGTATTTGAACGCACTTTAAAATAGTGTAACTTTTTTTATAATTGTACCAAACGACCTGACGTTCTGTAAGCAATTAGAAGCATTGGTTTACTAAATGATCTGCAAAACAGATTATTCAAAAGTTACTATTTACCGCTTAATAAATTGGGAGAAGCTTCTGCTCCATCACTTTTTCAGTATATCCTGAATGACCAACGAGGACAATCGAATGGAATTTTGAATGTCAGGAAAAGTCGCACAGACTCGTTCGTCCATGAGAAATCTTCCGAACGATTTCCGCGGAATCTTCGAATTGTCCGTGCCGACAGGAGTTTGCTGACTCGAGGCGCGATCGCGACGAGCCTTTCAACGTTTCGAATGGCGGTTTCTCCGACTGGATAATTTCTTCAGGGTACGAGGAGTTTTCGAAGAATGCTGCCGTCTCTCGTTCGGCTCGCGCGAAAGCATCTTTTAACGCGGGTAACAATGTTTACGAGGGCGACAGGGACTCGGCGGGACATGCGACTCCATTCGACAACGGGGACTCCAAGTTTTGTGGGGAATTGTACAAGTTTGAATGAACACTCGCCTAGCCTAAACGCCATACTCCGACGCTGCCAGCGTTTCTTTTCGCGAGCTGTCACCGCTGTCACTCGAACTAGTTCGATGAACACCGGCTCTTTTGTGACGGCAAGTTTCCGTTTTGTTCTTAAAGCTCCAGACTGGCTTCGAACCACCTAGTACTATCACCTTTGCTAATCGCCTAAAATGATTAAATGGCAGACAATTATTTAAAGTGGTGTGTTATTAACAGGTCACCTTAAGAACTCGCTTGCTTTTGAACATATAAGAAAAGACCTTGAATTGCTTCCACAATAGGTTATTGTATTTGTCTTGAAACACTGTACTAGAATGTAAATAAACAACCATACCATTCCATTTAAAAGAACAGAGTTGACTTTCATATCTCCTTGACGCCAAAAGCAAGCGTGTTATTCAGGTGACCTGCTTATGACGGTCCATCCTGTATAGTATACGTTTTGAAAAAAACATGTATTTAATTTCAAGTCTCTAGCTCATCTAGTTTAAAATCAATTGCAAAATTTGCCACCGAACAGACAGACAGACAGACAGACAGACAAGAAAACGAGCTAATAAAAACGTGGAAAAACGAAGAAGCATATCATTATTCTTCCCATAAGGAACCTTTCAATCAGCAAAAGGTGATTCATCGATTCAATCCTTCATTTTTTAGGTATACACAGAGACACCGAACCAACAAACATAGCAGAATACACGTCAGACGCCCAATCATATTACACCTCCTCTGAAAAAAACACGCCGCAAACACAACCGCCACGACAATTTGTTGTAGCGTATTTTTTTGAATAGTTTTTCACAATCCAATGCGGCAAAAGGTAGACCAGAAACCATTTTATAGTTGTAAGCGCGGAGTCCAAAGCTCCCAGGAGAATGTAAAAGCTATTTCGAACGTTTTCCACTTTTGTTTTCATAGAATAAAAAATATTCCCTCTCGCGAACCTAACGGAACACTCGATCGTCGCTCGTGCGAAAAACAAAAGAGTTCTGAGCATTTTACAAATGTCTATGCTTTCAGTTTCACGTCTAGTCACGAACAGAAGGTAAAGATATACGTCGATAAGCATTAATTACCGTCGAAGCGATTTACAACTCGCAAAACGCTTTGCATCCATTACCTTGAGCATTTCGTCACGAGGATGACGCAACCAGTGGGTGTTGAGTCGCAAACCAAACTACCGATGACTCACCTATAGAATTAACTCCCAGATTATAATACGGCCATTGTACAGGTAGCATCATTTAAGATCGTTTTGTTCTGGCCACTAACGCACACCGGCGGGCACCGAGAAGATCCAATTTTTCTATTTTTTAGAAAATAATATATTAATAATATATTTCAGCATTTGATCGAACACTGAAATCGACATGTGTTGCTATATAAAATGGCCTGCGTTGTTTTGTAAAAATGACATTCTTGAGACCATGTTTCTTATGTAGGGTGTTCCGGAAATGTTGCAGTCCCTTGAAAAGCGTAACTCCTCAGGTTACTTGGTATAACTTTTTCGTAGAACGTTTACTAAAATGTTCTCCGCGACTTCGTTAAGGAGTTATTAACGATTAAC
Organism: Lasioglossum vierecki; assembly: GCA_028455595.1. Lineage (NCBI taxonomy): Eukaryota > Metazoa > Arthropoda > Insecta > Hymenoptera > Halictidae > Lasioglossum > Lasioglossum vierecki. The sequence continues at coordinate 7,739,498 of CM052336.1, read as the reverse complement.
ACGGAACAATCAGAGCGCAGCTACTGCAAACAGATTTCGACTTGACGACAGGTCCCGCTTAGCGTGGCGGCGCCATTGGCCGAGCCAGAATCAATCCGCTGTAGCCGCGCTCTGATTGGTTCACGTTTTTCGTCCACAACGAAACAGTTATTTACAATGACCTCATAATCCACCTAATGATAGCCACATAAATATATTTTTCAGTTGCAGTGATACGGAGAATATATCCTACCCAATTTATTGGACAGGAAGTTCATACAGTCGTGAACAAAGCTAATCAAATAAGAGGAATAACTTCTTTAATCAAAATGTTAAATACTTTTAACAAAATCGTCAACCGTGTAGCTGACCGTATATTAGTAATTTGCACACATCAGTGCTTCCTAAAAATACTAAAAATTCAACGAAGCTAAACATCCGTTTAGAAATATCGATGACGTTAGAAGACATCGAAAAAAATGATCTTGGCAAAAAATACCCTTCGCAGGTCCATCGGTAATTACGTATAAAATATTATTGACACTGTCATAATTGAAGGACATATTGAACTGGCAAACTCGTTCACCGTTTGACGAAGGCACTTCACACGCGAGTGTTAATGAAAACATTTTCCGCGTCGAATGCGCATATATGAATACTTACGGTTAACATTGACAGGAAAGCTGCTATTTAATAAGCTTCGAATGGACAAAGCGTTCATTTTGACGAAGGTATTCAGACGGTCGGGATATAACGAGTGATTAAAGAAAACTAGACGCACATGTTCGGTCGAGTTTTATTCGACTTGGCAGCCGCGCTTGAACTTTCCTCATTCCGCTGACGCGCAGCAATGAACAACTATACATATAAATAAATTCATTTGGATACCAACAAACTCTGCACACTCGACGAATGCGACCATGCGAATCAACGTCGATTAAATCCGGCTCGCGCACGGTTAACCACGAATCGAGAGATTCTAGTCATTTCTTTGCTGACATCTTTGGAAACGTACTCTTTGTACCATAGTTTAATACTTCGCGCAAAGTGACAAGGATTTCGTAATACAGTCTCGCACGAAGGCTCTAGACTAGATTTTATACACTTATTAGATACACGACGATCAATAATCTTAACAACAATTTCAACCCTTGTGTCGACAGCCAACATTTTCCACAAGGTTCGACCACGTCGTTAAGCTTCGTCAGTTTGTATTCTTAGACTGCAAATGTAAATGTGACAATTAGACCGATGATTTGCACTTACTGGCCACTGATTGGAAGAGTTGGAGAACACCGAAGAACTGATTAGTTTCGTTCAACTAGCTTGCAGCGGACATACTTGCCTGTGGACGTAGCTGAGAGCAATGTAGCGGTAAATATGACGTCAGTGAGAAAAATATTGTCATTCGTGAATGGACATCCTAACTCTTGTATCACGTACCGTGCCATCGCCTTCGCTGCCTTCGGTTTACAGCTGATTTCAGTTTAGCTCGACTTGGTTGCGATTGATGCAAAGAAAATTTAAAAGTCACTCGAAAATAGGCGTTGACACAAGGGTTAGACAGCACCATGGACCGCCGTCTTGTCTTAGAAACTATCGAATCATCTCGTAGAAAACATCCAGTCAAAAACCGTGGACGAAAACACCGTGGTTCGTTCGGGTGCCATGGAAATCATCGACACAAATTTCCCCGACATGGTCACCGGCAATATTTCACTGACTCCAAATTTGACCGACAACAATTTTGACAGAAAACTGAATTTGAACTCGAATTTGATCGACAATGAATTTAAAATCGTTGTCGGTCAAAATCGTTTTCGATTAAAGACGTTGTCGGCCAATCTGGAGTTGGTGAAATGTTGTCGGTGAAATTTTTGTCGGTGATTCCTATGGGATGATCCGTTCGTTCATCGTATAACAAAATAACCTCGATATAGCGGAAAATCTCGCGTTGGTCTCCGTGAACCTAAATAAAAAAGCTCGTGCAACGATTGTATATTATTGATTCTAGTAGAAGAACCTGTTAAATTCGTATCTTTTGTACAACATGGTTTGCTACCAGCGTTCGTCACGCGGTAGCGGTGTTCGTGGTCACGATATTCTATGGACGGGCGACGTGTTCCCAAAGAGAACACGATGCGGAACACTTGGTCAGTCTTCGCTCCTCAGCATGGCGCCGGTGGCGTACCTCTCGGTAGCCATCAGCGTCTGCAGCGGACACTTGAACCGACTGTACCAGAGGGAAAGGAATTTGTAGGTTCGCTGTGGTCCCGGCTGTTTGTGAAGGAACTCGCATAGGTTGCAAGCGGCGTAGCGCGTTGTTTTCCCGATCCTATAATACTTCTTCCACTCGAAGTACTTGGCGTACTCGTCCCGGTTCTTCATCAACGCCTTCAAGTATTTGGCCAGCTCCTCCGGCGAGTCGAAGTCCAGCGCGTCGATGTAGGAACCGGGCGGCGCGAAAATGCTATAGTTCGCGCCACCGTAAACGACCGGCACCAGGTCGTACCTGAAATCCAAACCGGAAGATCCAAATTCACATTCCGCTCATCCGGGACAGAATGATCATACTTCGAACGTTTCTCGGGATAAAGTCATGTGACGAAGAACATCCTCTCGGAGTAAAATGTTAATTAAAATCGCATAATTGAGATGTATATTTTCTTGAATATTCTTGTAGAGTTGCTAAAGACGAGTCCAACGATTACAATGACTGTACTGATCCCCTGATGTAGGGTGCATTTGATGTTGATGCTTTCAGATGAAAAAAAAATATATAAAAAAACTTCTCAGAGAGAAACCACACTTATATTAGAATGCACTAAAAAGGAGAAAATAATATTTTTAGATATTAGTAATAGCCATTTAATAATCTTCGTGGGCGCTCCACGCTTTTATTTATAGTCACGAATATTTAAAAATATTATTTTCTCCTTTTTAGTGCATTCTAATATAAGCGTGGTAAAATAGGAAAGATTTCTTTCCATGCTCTACAAAAGACTCAAACGACTCCCCTTCCTACTCCTGGGTTCTTCCTGCTATACTCCTGTGTAAGATGGGGTTGGGAAAATTAAGAGTGAGTATATATAGAAACGAGTTCACTGGTAGTGGGGCAACCGATACACTGATACGTAGTGAGAATCGGGATGTGACTTGTCGTGAGAATTATTCGCGAGGACAAGATAAGAATGGAAAACGTTGATGATAACAAGGTCAATAGTGCGACAGTGATGAACAGAGAAGAAAGTGTAAAGAATTCGAGTTGCCCGGGCCTGGTCTACAGCTATAAAAATATCGAAGAAAATGTACAAGGTTACATCTGAAAAGTATGCAATTTTTCTTGTATGCAGATACGCATTTGTAAGACAGTCGTCGTGTCCGAGTTTCAGGTGTGTACAAGCTAATGATCCAATCTTGTGTATTGGCGCAAGTGTACCTCGGTTAGCCGATTCTTAGGAAAGCGGAATTTCGCAGGAAAATCCACAGGCTGCTCATAGAAACGTGATCGACAAGTACAGTGATCCGTGGCAACTTTTTCTCGGGCTACCTTCCCCGGATGTCAGGTTTCTGATAGAAACGAGTTTCGAGGTTTGAACAACTGTAAACGAACGGTTCTAGCGGTTGCCATAACCGCAAAGAATCGTTCTTTCTATCTCTGGAATGTTAATTGACGTCTGGGAGAGAGAAGGAGAGGGATTCTGACGACTAAGGCTGCGGTTACGGTGGGGGTGTGTATCGACGAAGTCTGTCCCTGCATTTCAACACGGTCAACGAGTTCCAACGAATTCGTTCGACTTCCAAAGAACAAACAACAACAAACCTCTTAATTATACGTTAAACGAGTACTGTAGTACGCATCCGATACAATCATTCGTTGGACAATTAATTTATTCTGTCCGATGTACTCGTCAGGAAATGTCATCGACCGTAACGGTAGCCTTGCGAAACGTGACAAAAACACACGCGCGAATCGAGTAAAGAGAAAACGAGGGGTGGGAGGGGCCGAGGTAAATTGTCAGAGGGATTCGTTCGAAGCGTGGGCATGTGTCGAAACAATTCCAGGATCCGCGGATCGGATCGTTTACAGGCGGCCCGAAATGAGTTGTCGTTCGGGATCGGCGAATTGCGGGCTTGCGACTGACAATTTTATCGGCGAAATCATCCCACGACTGGAGCCATTGTTTTACCTGAGTGCGTTGTACAGCTTCTCCGTTACGTAATCCTGGCAGAGAGAATTCTCGAACGACAAATAGAAAAAGTAGTTCGGCTCGACGACCTCGCCGAAACAATCCTGGCTATGGGGACACTCGCGATCCCCGCACTTCCCATAGATGTCCACGGCCACGTGTTTCGCTAGCTCGAGGATGTACCTCTCCCGACCGGACTTCGCATGGCAGTTGCTCACGAACCACGCGATCGGCTTCGTCTTGCTTTCAATCCGCTCCAGCAACGATTTCGATGGTTCGAGCGACTCCCGGTCACCTGTGAACACGGAACCGTCTCATTCTTTATTCTTTCCTGGTTCTTCATTTTTAAAAAATTTTTCTTTTACATTTTATTAAAATATCAGTGCTGTAGAATATGTGCATAAGGTCGTTTGAATTCGTAGGATTCGTGTGCTTTTGTAGCCGTGAAAATATTCTCTATAAAGCAATATGCAGGATATCCCAAAAATGTAGTGAATTTTTCCTTAGCGAGAATTCTTGCATCGACTTTGTTAAGGAATTATTAACGAAAAACAAGGACTAGTCAGAGAACAGTACGCAGGAATTAGCTGCGTCAACAGCAATGCGATGCTCAGCGGGATTTATCGTCGACCCGGAATCCGTTCACTATTGCCGCCTTCTGATTGGCCCATGCTTTTCGTTAATAACTCCGTAACGAAACCGATGCGAATATTTTTGCTAAAGAAAAAGTTAATGCCAATGACCTAAGAAACCAACCCTGGCTCTGGTAGCTTGTACACTTTTAATTATTTTTACTCGAAAATGAAATGAGACGCATACACTTTAAATACCGTAAACTATACAATGCAAAATCCTAATGGAAAGGGTTCAATAGATATCTGGAATTGCTAAATATTCGTTCAAAAGTCTCGGAAATCTGAAATATTCGATTGCAGGACATTGCGACAGCGTTTTCCGTGAGAATCTGTCTGCATGAACGAACGAGGCAATTAGGAATCGGCTGTTCCGTCAAGTAAAAATTGCAAGGCAATTTGCGCTGCTATTCAGAAACCTCGAATAAGTAGACTGAACAAGTAGAACATTTCAGAAACGCGACAAAAACGGCAGACGCGTCCGGGCGAGAAAGTGAGCCTTAACGTCAGCAACAGTTAACATAGCTGGCGACGACGGTTTAATTATGACGTTTCCACGGATGCTTCTAGCGTTGCATAACGCGATTACGCAAAAATGTTCTCGCAACCTGCTGTCATTTTCCGGCGGCACTGCGCAGTCTGGAATGGCGCGTACATGCTTTTCTACGCGCGGCTTTTGCTCCGTCGAGAGAAGTTCTTTAAATACCTCACTACCTACTACTTCAAAACCATCGTAAGGAACCTAACGCAATTACCTACTTACCGATGGAAAATTCTCAGATAATTACGGCGCGTGGTTCAGTGTGTTCTCAATACGCATTACAAAGATTATGAATGGACGTTCCATTGGAAATTGTGTAGGAATATTATTGCGGATATCTAGGTATTTGTTAATAATCAGCCGTGGCGCAATATTAAGTAGGACGTGAGACGGTGTTAAAGTCGTAGCCATTTATTAGTTCGCAGTATATGTTCTTTGATCTGTAGTACTAGCGTTAGAGGATCTATCTAGATCTGAATATTGTGTTTTACAAGTTCTGCTTTCTTAAACACTTCTGTTTAGATTGAAAATGCGTATAAAAGGAATTGTTATTGATTTAGTTTGTTTTTATCACGGTGTATAATTTTAATTACATTAAATCAATTAACTTGGTAAAAATATTTAATTAATCATTTTAATTGTAATTGGTGGAAATATTTAATTATTGTATATACAATAATTGAATATATTCGTTTCCTCTCAAATTACCTGAATAACAAATATTGCAACCACGATTGGCAAAACGTGTGTACGTGAAAATTCTGCGAGTTGTCGAAAAAATTCCGTTCCGACGAAGGCTCGTGGTCGTCGAGGACAATAAACGTGTGCCCCAAGTTTACGGTCGCGCGGGGCGGCTTTAATCGCGCTTGTAGCGTGTGCGTAAAGCGGAACAGGATTAATTACACGGTGGGTCGATTATGAAGTGTGCGAGACGGTGCGCGGTGCGCACGATGCACACGGTGCATACTCTCGAGGCGGGAGCGCTGCGTTGCGGATGCAGAAAGAGAGTGGTTTTCGCGCGCCCCGGCGAAAGGTGAAGAGCGAAAAGCAAACATCTTGAATAATCAATGCGCGCGGAGGGAACAGCCGCTTCTGGATACTTCGTGACGAACGTTCGTTTAATTCCAAACTCTGAGAACCACTTGGAAGTTCGCGTTCTTGAGCGTTTCGACAGCTTCGGCGGCAGCCGCTCGCCGCGCCGGCTGTTTCATTTCGGTTCGCCTGTGATTACCACGAAACGGACGACAATCATTTCCATGTATTTTGTTTTCCTCGAAACCGTACCGACAATATCTCTACTACTCGTGTCAACTCCTCACCTTACAATATCGTGTCTGATACGTGATGACGATTCTGAACACATTTTGATAAAAATGTTAATAATTTCCTTCGAACCAAAATAAAATTTTATTTTAATTTAATAATATACTGCTATTGGAGAATATATAATATCAATATTCTCTTTCATTAGGAAATTTCGATATACAAAAAAGTTCTAGTCGCTACAACCGTAAAATAAATCGTAAGGCAAGGTGTTAATGTGTAGTAGATGTACAAATACAATCGTGAATCTCGCAGCTAATCTATAAAATTTTTAAATAAAATTCGCAACGAACTAGCCTGTGTAGTGCGAAACTATTTTCTTTGTATTTTATAATATTAAAAAGTGGATAGGCCACAAGTAGCTGGTGATCGATAGAGGTTATCTCTGTCGCCTTTCAAGTTCAAGTGCGAGTTCAAGCTGCGCGCGGACGTTGTACGTGATAATGTTCCCACTCTACGGTGACAGAGGTGTTCCTAACCAGTTCCTTAATTCACGCTTTTCTTGCGTAAACACTCTAACGCGTGCGAATCGCTCTAAGTGGAACTTTTTGCTTACAGCGCGACGATAATAGGGAAATTATATAATATCCTTTAAAAAACGTAATCCGATTATGAAGTTATAGTTTCACTTATTATTCGATATGGAATGATATTCTATGAAAAATCAGTCGTTTTATTTTTAAATCGAACTTTTTCATACGAGCCTTCATTTACGAGAGAATCGATCTCAAGCATCTGAACAAGTGGAAATGGTCAGCCATAATTAGCCAACTGGAAGCGCGCTTTCAATTGCAAATATCTCGGAAGCGAAGCATCGTAGAAACAAGATTCATTACCGATTGTTGACTATATTTTTCATCTTTTTCATATGTTGTAACACCCTGCTTTCGTGAAGTTCATAGAAGTCTACCTGCAATCTCTATATTGTGATGCTAGTACACAGCCAAGTCCTGACAGAAGTTTTTTTTCGCAAAACAACATTTTTCCAGCAATATTTTCTCTTTTATGGATCAAAGAACAGTCGCTAAGGAATCTCTTAGGAAGCTCTCAAGAGCTACTATCAAACAAACGCTGTGTCTCGTCTCTTTCATTCTACCATTATGTTTTATAAATCACGATAAGTTCGTGGAAATTTCTTCGTTGATTTTTTCAATGTTTTATGGATGAAAGAACACATTTACGATCTTTACATTATCACGACAATCAAAAATTTAGTTAGTAGCTATCGCGCGTTGCACGGAAATTTCTGTCACAATGCAAATGATGCTAATCAGATATTACAGCCTCCTTCACTCCAAGATAAATTCCTGGACATCGTCGGGACAATTCAGATTCTCTATAATATTACAACAAGCTAAAAAATGTGACTAGTATGTAGGGGTATTGGTATTAGTAGTATGCATTTCAGAGAAGTTTCTTCTCCAAAGCGAAGGCTATTATTTGCGTTTCGTTATGCACAATGGACCAGAATTGCAAAAAGTGGAACAGAATTCATGTTTCTGTTAATTATACAGTATTCGTTACAAACTTTTCGGTGCTTTTGTAACAATGGAATCAAATTTTCTTATTACTAATCTACCAGACTGAAACACAAAAATCCACTCTTAATTGACAATAAATAAACTGAGAGAATTTTGCATTTAACACACGTGGATATATGTAATACAAAACTGTGAAGACATTCAAAACGTCTAAAAGTATTGTTACACCGTTTTAAATGCATTAAAATGGTTAAAAGACAATGTCCTGCAACGAGCTTACAATATTTGTATTTTGTATAAAAATTCGCAGTCTAGCAATAAAATATTCGATGAGAACTGATTGGTGAGACTTGAACTTGCGTATTGTTTATATAACAAATTGAATGATATATAAGTATGTAGTCTGCCCGTCTACCTTAATCAAGTATTACCTTACGAAACAACCTAGTTCTAACCTATACCACGACACCAAAGATATTAAATGAATTCCACCGATTTTATAGGAATTTATCTTTTATTTAATTATTTTTATTTAAGAATTTATGAAATGTTTTATATATTTCGTCGTTCGACGGTTACCTGTACGATTATAAAATTCGGTCCAGGTGGTGTTGGGCATCGGCGCGACGACCCGGCCGGTGGCCGCCTCCTCGACGTTTCCGTAGGTCCAGACGACGTCGCTGTCCAATCTATACGTCATCGTCAGATTAAAGTAATCCTCGTAATAGTAGTCGAGCAGCGGCCGATTGGCCGGGCTCTCCAGGTTCACGAAAACGTACCACTGCCGGGGGTTCCTGGTGGCCGGCAGGTCCGCGAGCTGCATTTCGTTCGCGTGAAACAGCACCGCGTCGAAATCGTTAACATCCGTGTAATACCTGTCATGGGTGGCATAGCAATCGCTGACGGGACAGTCGTGGAAATCGTTGCCCAGATAGAACGTCTCGTCGCCGAACATCGTGTTCCAATAGAGTATCTTCTTGGTGTTGTTGGTGACCGCACGGTCCGCCGCGATGATCCTCCTCAGAGTCCTCGAGCCGTAGATCTCCACGTCGAAGTAGAACGCAAGCAGGTAAACGGAGCAGAGGAACGCCGAGACCACGATCAACACGTTCCTGCTGAGGATCCATGATCTCATGTCGACGAGTCCTCTGGATCGCCCGGCAGCTGCAACCAACCGTTCAGTGTTCAACGGACGACAATATTAAACGTTCCCTGTTAACCGTCGAATCCTGGGACTAGCTACTTCCGAATTCACCCTTATTACTTAATAGACAGCGTGTGATTCCGTCGGCCAACCAGACAGATCAATACACTGCTAGAACAAGCCAATGATTCCCGGTGCAACTTCGGTCACTAAACTCGGATAGTCGACGTTCGCGTCCGATCTCGATGTCGATCAATCTAATGCCCAAGTGAGAGTTCTTTCCAATGATCTACAATTTCTGGACTGTTTGCCGACAGGAATGCGTCACCGGCTCGCGATCGTTGTAGACTGCCTGGTTCGAACTAATTGTTCGCTTTCGACCAGTTCCGCGTTATCTACAGGACGCCGTTATCTTACCATATCTCATACTACATCGACGGTGCGTACAACTGACATTTGTTCCTACAGATAATTTGTCAGATTAACGTTCTCGCTGTTAGCCAACGGTAAACACGGAGGCCTACGTGTCTTCCACGATTGTCCAATAAACCGAGATACTATTGGACCGGTACGCGTTAAGGGTAGACACATTACGGACTTCCTGCTTGTTCTTCGTGGTAAGCAGTTGCGCTTGTTGAAGCCGAAGGTTCTTTCTAAATTTGTTGAAGGTAACGATGAGTGTGAACATCGCAGGGCACACGTTGACAGAGCTGTGTAATTGTTTATGTTCGGTATTTTGAAACGACTTATAGAAAGACTTATAGACTTCTCGAAAACGTGAAGTTGGAATACATTTCCTAACTTGGTCGAAGATAAATGTAGTCTATATGCGAAAAACGGGGCTCTTAATGTGTCAAGTGTCTAATTGGCTTTTGTAAGACGTAACGATTGTTATCCTACCACTGTCATTATTGTCGGCAATGGCAATCGGTTAAGTTTGCACTATCGACGATGGAAGTTGTTTATAGCTGAGTCGAATAAAATTGGCAGGAGTTGAATAATCGAATGCAAATGAAAAGCGACTGATTCGAACAATGGCTCTAGACATCCGCCGGCAATGCTAAGATGGCTGCATTCGGCGACGTTGTTTATATTCCGGTATTTCGACCAGGCTTCGAGGGGAGATAAAAATTGTGTCGTCGAAAGTGTCCCGCCTCTGCTTTGGAGAATTTAAGCAGACAAAAGTTTACATAGGTTTAGTGTGTGTGGTGAGAAAAAACTTTCCTAATTCAACTTGGGATACACACAGCAGATAAGCGAATGGTATGTATCCGAGGTATGCGAACGATCGACTAGGCGCTAGTTCACGACGTCTTCAGGTACTATTCGGGGAAATACGTCATGTCACTTAATTGCAAGGTACGTACATAATCGCGAAACGTCTATCAAGCTCCTGCGCCTCGTTCAAATTCATATCTAGAATGTCGCTTTAACGGCGCATACGTAATTGACTGCGGATCTTTATGCAAATGCCGACATTACTGCATCGATCGAGAGCAGCTGACGTTGGCTAAGAAAGTACGTTGAATCTATTTGATGAATTGAGGAAAATGCAAGGATACTCTGAAATTTCGTTTATTGGTATTGTGTGCAATGAAAATGAGTAGGCGAAATACCAGAGTTGAAAATGTTGAAAATTTACAGGGTGTATAGAAATTATATGTCACGACAATCATAGTGAAATTCTACGTTCTCACAGAAGTTTTAACCTCGAAAGGTCAACCATATTGTTTTTCCATCGTATTATATTCGCCACAAGGATAACAAGTGCAAACGAATCATCGGTAAAAACTCAGTCGTTCTTTTAAACAATTATGGTAAAGTTTCGTCATTATTAAACTATTTTGTTTATATCATATTTTCACTTCTCAATCAAATGGAGTTTATATATACGTAGTATATATGTATAATGTATGATACATTATATATACATTGTTAGTTATTGATCAAGCCGTTGGAATTTATTTCTTTGCGCGCGAAATATATCGAAAATATAATGCAAATAAAATCAGTTCCATTATGAAAATCATTTATCACGAAAACGTTTGAGTTTCGACCCATGGTTTCCTTTGCACTTTTTAATCATTGAAATTAGTAGAACAGTAAAAAAACAAAGTTGTTGATCTTTTGACCTTGAAATTAATTTTGTTGAAGATTTCGAGAAAACTTCGCTCATTCCATTGGCAGTTTTGGGAGATGCAAAATATAATAATATAAAACAAGTTGAAGCTTTGAACAAATTTGGAGATAAATGATCATTCCCTTCGGAATTGAAGGTTGAACCTTTGCGAATTCTTTGTCGGACAAGCAGGTAGCTGAAGATGCGACTGCTATGACGCGGCGACAGACGGTGATTGTCAGCGGTAATTCACGAATCTTCGGGAAAGTCAGTTTGCCCGCGGGGAATGTCTCCGGCATTTCTCGGCGTAGTTATTCGCAGACCTTGTCGCCGGTAAAGGAAGAAATTACGCAACGCGTCGATGGAGAGAGTAAACCGGCCACGGGGTCGTCGTGTTCCGTTCGATTAAAAGTTACTCGTTCGGCAGAAACGAGCGCGGAAACGACACTCTCTTCCGCCTCTTATCCGGTCGCTTTAATCCGCGGCTCGCGTAACGATCGAAATTTCTAATTAGCGCGGCACTCGACTCTGTTCGAGGTACGTTAAAAATCAAACGATCCCATCCCCCCTCGCGCTATCTCCAGACTAAACGAAACTGAGAGAAAGAGAGAGAAAAAAGAGCCTTGTCTCACTTTTCGACACCTTCATTGCCAGTTTCGCAACGCGACTGTCATGTGACACTTGCGTATTAATTAAATCACTAAGCGGATTGCAATCTGTGACAAATCCGGTAAGATTACAGTAAACAGTTTATCAACAAGATCCTCCTAAAGCCTTTCCTAAATGACGAAGAAGAACGAAGGACTAAGATAGAAATGATTTTTGCAGCATCATACAAGGAAGAGTATACTGAAAATACTCCAATTTGAAAAAATGGGCAACTATGTGGAACTCGAAAAACATTCCATGTCAAGTTACTTCAAATAACATCAGGAACCACCCCTTTCAAGGAACCATAAGATTTTTGACACACCCTGTGTCGTAGTCTGTTACAGGAATGTCAGGAATCCTAATAAAATACTTCAGAGATGAATTTAACGATATAACAAGGACAATGGAGATATTCATATATTTGTATCAGGAACTACACAGAACAAACATAAAGTACACGAAGTAGGCACCGCGCACTCAACATTTTCTAAAGCAAAAAGTACAACACGTGCTTCGTGCCTCGAACGTTCCTTCGCGACTCTCGTCTTTTTCCGTTGATCGGCGCTTATCGCTTTGTCGAACGTCAGGCCTTTGTCTTGCATCTTCATCGACGCATCGCTACGTTCTTTGGTCGAACGCATCAAGTCTCACGTCTCAAATATCGACTATTCCTAGTAGGGTGTGATTATAGTGGAGCGACGAGTAGCGATGATAGCGGCACGGCGAGCAACGCGGCGAAAATAAAATAACATAATGAAATGCAACTGTATATGTATATAGTGAAGCGGTCCAATACATTGGTTTTTTTCACTGTGTTGCTCATCGCGCCGTTATCATCGATGCTCACCGCTTCACTATAACCACGCACTACCCAAGTAGCACCCGGACGTCCGATGTACGTCCAATGTACGTCCGTATTGGATCTTCGTATGTCCCAAGGACATCCGAATCATGTCCATATGTCCGAGATACGTCCTACATGTCCGATATAAGTCCCAGGAATGTCCGAATAAGGTGCGATCCTAGGGACATCCGAAATTTAGGTCCAATGAATGTCCGAGGGACGTCCGTAACGGACGTGGGACGTATGGACGTAAAATGGACATGAAAGGACATCCCACGGATGTACGGTGCTACTTGGGTAAAGCAGTGAGGTTTGATGCGACAGTCTCATTCTGCAAAGGTCTAAATATCTAATCGTTGCTACTATAATTTCTACGCCTTGAGACTGGACCATAAACATCAGCATCCTTACTACAAAACGTCAAAGCAAAAAAAAATTTGTTTAATAATTAATTAGTTTATCGATCGTAATTTATCTTTTCAGATATTATGAATTTTATTCTCGGCACTTTGTTTGTTTGTCGGTAAATTTAAATTTAAATGTAAATGCATTTTAAAATTAAATGTAAATTTAAAAAAGTAGTCAATGGACAGTATTATAACTAGGCAATGGGCAAACACGTGAGATAAGTAGACGGAGGATCTATGATCGATAGAATTCGACATCGACTATGTTTTTGTCCCAGAAACCCCGCAAAACGTTTCATTATACTGCAACGAGCGTTAGCGCTTCGTCCTTGTCATAGGAAACCTGGATTCCATAGACACTTTCACAGCGGCGGCGGTAAAAGCAATCACGTACACGCGTAGAGACTGTGAAAGCGAACGGTAAGCCTGACACGGACGAGTCAAACGCAGTTGTTCAGGCTAGGTATCAACAGATGATTGGGTGGCGTGCTCGGACAAACCGTTTACAACTATCCCAATATCACCATTCAAATGCGCAAACTTTGTGCCATCCAATTCCTTACGACGAACTTGGACACAGAACACACTAATTCAGGTTGATAATCAAGGCAAAACTGACGTAACGACGGATAACACACAACCAGTATCGATTGAGAAGAGGAAATCACGAACAGAAACACGAACATCGCAAAAGAGAACGCGAAATCGCAATCAAACGCGAACTTGTATTCACACGATTGTTCAGTTTCGTATACACAGGGTGTGGCTGGACTGGTGGTACAAGCTCCAGGGGATGATTCTACATGCAAAAATAAATCGAAACAAAGCAATAACATTTTTCGTTTGACGCTGACCTTGAAAATGCAATAAATGCGTGTGTAGATCTAACGTGTATAATCATGACCAAGCGATTCTACTTTCTATCGCACCATTCTCACTAAAATGGGATGTCGAATAAAAAAATGTTATTCCTATTTTCTCACTTTTTTTTGAGTCGAATGTATATCAATGATTTCAACGAGACGTTGTTATTAACATTAATTTTGTTTCTACTTTCTCCGTTCAAGTGGTGTATCAAATGCAACGCTTCTACATTAAAAAACATCGAAACGATTCAACATGACTATGACTATAATTGGTATATCAAATTAATTAGACCATTTTCTAATAAGTAATGCGACTGTAAATGACATACGTATTGGGATATTCGAGGTGTATTCTAATCCATTTGCGGATTTTTAGTACATTTCTTTTTTTCATCGATTATATTTACACTGTTTTAAATTTAATCTGCTGATTTTTCTTATAAATGTATGTAATCTGCAGTTTAATTGTAACAGTGGTCTCGATTGTTATTTAATGTGTTGACGAGTCGGTACGCAGTTGGGAAATCCCACCTGAACCGTGTCCGTGTCTTCGAAGACCGAGCCTGATCCTCGTGATCGATGCGTAAGCGAGATCGCGATCGGCCGATTACGGGCCGATCTCTCTGCGAGGTCGCATTTTGTTCCGCGCAGAAAATCGGTCATCTAATGTTCATTCACCGTCTCAGTCCGATTTACGAAGTTAGTTCACTTATTGCATTGCCAATCGCGAACCTAATTTGGCGAATCGGTATCGATGTTTCGCGACGACCAGCTGCCTGCGCTGTCGCAGGCCGACTGCCGGCTGGTTCGAAACACGCGGACCGTGCCCATCGCGAGGCAGCCTCATTTCCCCCTGCTGCACGCGGCCATCGGCTTGGAACAGTCACGAAACGCTCGGCAAGAGACCGGTTTTCACGGGCGACGAGCAGCGAATCGGCGAGCACCGGCTAGAATCGGTCACGTGCCCGAGGAACTCACAAGGAAACATACTCCAAGTATACACGAGCCGATTTTAACGGAACTCTCATCACTTCTTGGACAAATAGACATTTTTTCAAACGGCCTTCGTCCACACTAAAAGGGACACTTGGGGATCGCAAACATATTTTATCGAATATCTTGGACACTATTAGAGCTAGAGCAAAGTTATGTATACTTTTATGAATAGCTATAACGATTATGGGCAGCACGAGTTAAATAAAAATATATTTCATTCGTTAATAGTTTTTTACACCTGCAAACAACGCAACACTATTTTTAGATTTTTTTAATATCACTATTAAAAGTTCGAATTTCTTCCAATTTTCCTTACAAATTGTTCATCGATTTTGACACAGTACCTGTTGATAATATTTTCCTATCTTGAACCTAGGGAATACGTTCCGCGAATCTCCGGTCTCGCATGCTGAAGCGCATCGCGTGCAAATTGTTGGTCCACGTTGCGCGAGCAGCGATGCACAGACAACGCAACGGGAAGGCGAGGAAAGCGAGCGTTCGTCCCATTCTTAATTCGGGGAGATCTGGCGCTCCAATAAATTTATAATCGCGATATCGAACGGATAAGTCTGCCGAAGACGATCCACCGCTATTCGAAAGTGGTAAGTTTCAAGAATAAAGTTTCTCCCGGAGAAAAATCATCATGTACAGTTAGTCAGAAACATCTCCATGCACCCTTTAGCACTGAACCTATCAGCTCCAGTCAGATTGACGAGTCCCATATTTTTTATTTTCGTCGCTGTTAAAAATCTCGTCCATTATCTCTATAAAGATAATTAACAACAAGATAATCAATTCGCGTCTCAAGGGCACAATACCCGACCTGGGTAAAAATATTTCTTTTCGTTTCTTGGTCGTTTTGTACAACATTTTTGTTTGTACTTTCAATGATTTAAAGTAACATTCTTCGTCCCGATTTCCCACCTACCACTTGCCTCGGTAATAGTCGCGAGGTGGTTTCGAGCTCCAGGCTATTAAACGTAGACTGTAATCGTGGAAACGGGGGCTGTAATATTTTCTAACGTTACCCGGAACCTCCTCTAGCTTGCGGGATAGAAGCTCGGCGGTTTCAGAGCGATTAAATCGCGAACAACATGCGTCATCATGTGCCATGATAACCTTGCGGTTTCCCTGACCGCCAAATGGCTCCCTTTTCCCCAATTTATCGCCCGGATTGATCGAACGCTACTGATATTCATTTACGGCCTCGTTGTTTCCTACAAACGACGGTCCATTACTTGAACAAACTAGGCTACGAGATACCAAATAACCTTACTCTACCATATTCTTATGATTAACCTTTCGATCGAAAATATTAAAGATTCATTATTTTGATTATTTTACGAGGGAATAATCGAAACGTCTCAGCATACATCGCTTAATTTATTTTATTTTAATTTACACCGCTTATGACCCCAAAAATTTTCTGTCCACTTTCGATACTGTATACTACGATAATTACAAGTACCAAGTTTCGTTAACTTCTTTAGAACATTTGGATTATTCAATCACAAATTATATGTTTGAAGGTATTTGAGAAAATTGATCATTTTAGAGAAATCCTAGTGCGATACTTCATGATCTAACAATAAGTAAACATCATGCCACTTGAAAGGGTTGAGTACGGTGTCATCCGATTTGGAAAACAATTGGCTCGTACATCAACAGACTCACGATTTCAAAGAGTATTACAGCAAACGTAAAAGAATGTTGTGGGAACGAGTGACTATTTGACCGCGAACGCGTTCGAACGGGATCAAGTTCAGACTGTGAAAAGGGTCAAAGTACCGAGTAAACAGTACGCAACACCGGAGTCCCGTTGGAACTAGAACCGTTTCACCGGGAACAAGTCGGAGCTCGCAGCTGCACGAACGATCACGTTTGCCTGAGGGCTGTCGCTGATTCTTGGTGACGCAGGGGAGCATTGCTCGTTGCTGTCGACACACCTGTCCGGGAACCAAGACGGATCGGTTTAATATTATGCATGCACGACGGCCACGTGTCCCCTCCCATTTCGAGGCTGGGAAACGTCCGCAGCACGTAAGGTTGTAAAAAATCAATATTTTCCTCGCAGTATTTTGAAAATGCGCTCCCAAAATGGTATAGTTAGACAACGGATGTTTACGTGAAAAATTGTCCAAGTCAGTCGCACGAGACTGAACTTGAATAAAACTTGTTTTCTCTGTTAATGGCTTTGTAAAGTCTAAAATAACATATCTATATTTGCAGCGAATTAATTCTGACAAGTTGCAATTTTTTCTAAAATCTTTTTTCTTTACGTCTTGTATTAAACTAATTGCACTAACCCCTCGAAAAGAATATTGTCCTTTTAAAGTGTCCGAATATTATTATGAATCGCTGCATATCACTAACACTATTCGAGAACCATTAACTTACCTTTTTAAAATTTATTTTACGTCGCTACAGTTTTTATTAAGGTGTAAATAGCATCACTCTACCTTTCTATTAAAGTCCGATTTGTCAAATAGTGGGGCATAGATGTTTACAAGTTTCTCTGTGCTTCTTCTGGAACATCTACTATCTGTCCGCCGAATGATAGTTAGTTACCTGTCCGTTTGCCAGATGATGTCGCTATTGGCTGAGAACGATGACGAAGAACGATAGCAGTCATATCGAGTTAGAGCGAAATGATCACATCAGAAACCTGAGAGGTTACGCTGTGAAATCATACTAATGCACTCGGTGTCTCCGTACGGGTCGCTATCACTCGTCGTCATCGTCTTCGTGTTCGACCACTAGCGACGGTGCGTGTGATGGTGGGAAAGCCTGGACGGAGTAAGACCATATTTTACCACGTTTTTTCAGCTATCATCTAACGAGACGAACAGTATTGTGTATCTAACTGTAATCGTTGACTATCGACTTGTGGAATTGCATTTCGAAAGCAATCGTGCCGCGGCGCGGCGCAACGCTGCACTGTCACTTGAAATCGAGTCCTCATTAAATATTGCCGGCGTTCAGCCCGATCGAAGGCGGCATGTTTTATTAAGGTAATGGAACAAAAGGGGATCCGTTAGGGGCTTAATTCGCCGCGGACTTTTCGATGTTACTCGGCGACTCTCTAATCCATTCCGCGCACGAAACAGCCAAGCCAACAGCGAAGAGAGAGAGAGAGAGTATCCGAGATGCTTGTACCAGCTAAAGCTCGGCGATTCGTCTTCGTACACTAAATAATAATTCGAAACCGGGCGAGTTTAACCTCTTTGCGGCCTCCGCGATCTGCCCGAGCAGGTTTCTCCGGGGATTCCTCGTGGCTAAATCCGCCGGTTAACGATCGTCTGCGAGACGGTCTCGAAAACCGACCAGCATCCCCGGCGAATCGCTGGTTATTTCGCTCCGATACCGCCCCCGTGATTAATTCTTCCCATTAATCACGCTTCTGTACGTCATCGGGCCGCTATCTGCGAACTTGCTCTGCCACCACGGCGGCACTCTAAGCGGCGCAGTATCAATCATAATCGGAATTTAAGGAGCCGCGAGCGCTCGTCGCTCGGTGTCGAATTTATCGCTCTTGCCACAGGATTCACAAAGATACTCAATCCTATCGGAACACGGTATTCTTGGAACATGCCTCGGATAGAAGACAGTACAAAAATAGCGACGATTCTGTTGTAATACGATATACATTTTGGTTCTACATGTGGTACGACTTAATCCTCCGTACTCGCAGCTATTTTAGCCTTTGACCTTTTTCATTTTATGGAAACAAAATTCGTATCACGCTACGTCTTGAATTTAAGACCGCAAACCCGATAGATATGCAGCAATAGATTATGCAACATATCGCGATTCACGATTTACAACTGCAACAACAAAACGTTTGCTGTATCAATGTTTGCATTGCATTAATTGTCAAAGTGTTTCATCGTTTATCCCATTACACTCGTGATCCAGACTTCTGCCATCGCGATGACTTATCGCGAAATGACGATGCGTCGCGCGGTTTCCTGCGAGCTGCGCATCGCGTCGCGGACGCTTCCGGTAAATACAGTCGTGAAATGGAATCGATGGCTTCCCTCTTCCAGTTGAGCGATCAACCAACTGCCCTCTTACTTCACTCTTGACCGGACCTGAAAGTTTTCCCAAAGGATCCTTGACTGGTGTGACTCGCGGTGACCCTCTTCCACTTCCTCTTCCTCTTCCTCCGTCTCTTCTTTGGAAGCTTGTACACCGCCTGTCACTGTGCTCCAGTCTACTTATTCGTCTTCTTTTTCTTTTTCTTCTTTTATTTACGTCTACGATGTGAATTTTTCAGGTAGGAAGTGCGGCAATGCCTTGATACATATGACGGAGGTGTGTAAGTTCAGTATTTACGGAAAATTTCACACTGTCACGATCTGTGCTTTACCTTCGCCTTAAAACTGTTTTGTATTATTAACTATAATAATTATTGTGTTTATATCTGTTAGGATATCTGGTTTCAAAAATAAGTTGGGTTGATAAAGATACTGAAAGGGTCTGTTTTATCGACCCGCAGGTTTTAGTAACCAATAAGGTTCACCATTTCTAAAAACGTCTGTCTAATCAAACTCTGGGCAGTTGTATTTTTAGTCTTCCCTCGAACTGACCCAATGGGGGAAGTCCAAGATTTTTCTCCCATTACAATTTGTACCTCACTTCAGTTCCGGCTTACGAACCGTACAAACTTCTTCCGCGTGTTTCATCTATTCTTGTTTTTAAATAAAAAAAATCGTGTATGGACATACTCGCCTTGTTAAATTATCAATACCCATTTCCATTAATTCTGTTTTTTATTATTTCAGTACGATATCTTTATCATCACGTTTCTAAAAATTTTTCCGATTAAAATAAATTCAATTTTCTAAATTCTTCAATTTTCTTGCTTTTTATTATGTGCATATTTTTGACATTTTTTAAATTAAAATTGTTCTAAAGTCGATTCAATTTCCTGAATTTTTCATTTCTCTCTCTCTTTCTCTTGCTTTTAATTATCTTTTTGTAAATCTTTATCAGCATGTTTCTAACATTTTAAAACCAAATTCAATTCACAGAGGATTCAATTTGGACCTCAATTGATTGTTCAATTCACGACTTTTGTAGATCCTAGATTATCCAAACTGACAATGTCTGAATAAGTAAAAAGTGATCTAGATATGTGCAAGTCTATCAATATTTACATGTGATAATTGCATTACTTTTCGCCCCCCTTAATTTCTACAGTGTTAATCATCGACTGCAATATTTAGGAATATTAATACAAATCATAATCAATGTTAAAAGTATGAAGCTAACAGAAATTCGTTTGATTTCTCTGTGCAGCGCTGTCGGATCGGCCGATGTTTGCCGAGCCAATACCGAACGTAACCGTGCCACTGGGGAGAGATGTCAAGCTGCCCTGTGTCGTCGAAAACCTCGGCGATTACAAGGTAATTAAATCGAGCCATCTGTCTGGCCGGACCGGAGCCACGTCGGGCCAGTACCGATCTCGAATGGCCAAGTAAAAATTCCCGGTTAACCTGTCGTGCAATTGAGAAAGTGTGATTGTGATTCCAAAACGAAATTCTAAAGATCGAAAATTTAAGCACAACAAATTTACCATCACATATTTCTTTTCCACGAAATCAACTTCTCATGTTTGGTAAGAAACAACGTATACTTGAGCGCTTTAATAACACTATTTCTACCGCGATTTTGTGTAGAGTTATTTCAACTAAATCTAAAATTTATCCCCCCAATCTGGAATTAAAAATCTTTTATTAAATTCTTCCAATGTAAATGAAAATTTTTTATTTGAAACTAAAATTTTATCGAAAACATTTTTTTATATGTAAATTACCCTCTTTAATTTTTATTTAGAATGTTAGAAGCTGTCTCTCGACGCCTTTCGTAGGAGTAGTGTTGAAAAATATGCACACTGTACTGCTGGGCACAAAGCAAACCTCGTTAGTTTCACGAAATCGACCACCAACAACGGTGGAATGTCAATATTTGAGGCGGCATAATTGCTCGCTAGATCATTGGCTAATGGATTCGAATGTTTGTCTGTTGGAGTAAACGTGGATGTACGACAACAATGGAAGATTTTTGTCACTGGCGATCAATAACGTTAGACGTCATTATAAAAGTTGTTTTTTTAAACATTATTAGAGAAGTCCAATCATTGAAAGATTTCATATAGCGAAGGGTTGAAATGGAAAAATCATTTTGATCATTGTAATGTCGTATAAATCGATCGACTCTACGATTAACTATATGGGAGAAACGCGAAGTTGTTGAACGACGTCGATTAGGATAGAGCCTGCCTTCTAAACCTTTGCTCCCATGCGACTGCAGATCTTATGCACTAATAAAAAAAATGAATAGACGAAACAAGAAATTCTGAGGGCACTGGAAGTTGCATCTCTCCGCCGACATATTGAGATTATAAGAACAGCTGCATTTAATTTCTGTTTCTCACAGTTTACTTCGAAAATATTGTGTATGTCTGTTGCACAAAGATCCACAATCTATTCATTACTACCAGAGATTTACTCGGACGCAAACCACGGCACTGCTCCGTCATAGAATAGTCGAAACGAGCACGCTCGTTTCTTCCCGCGTCTACTTTCGCATTGTTCTCGATTAATAGGCCGGTAGAATTATCATCACGAAACGTTCAAAGCGGTCGTCCTCATTGTTTCCAAATCCGCGTGTTTGCGTTTCATATTTTCAGGATCCACCATAGTTTTTTTTTCGCTAATAGCTCGCTGCTGTTGATACAGCAGCGGCGTCATCCGGGTAGATCGACGCATTATTTATTAACGTTCATTTCAAAATTTCATTATCCTTCCGATATTCTGTCCTGTCGATAATGCACGCCGGTCTATTTCCTCGCTGTCCGCTGGTGCTGACAACGCGCAGCTTTAATTCACTTTCGCGATCTCAGTTCTTACCCGGTAAGCACGGGTTATGAGATTAACGAAAATAAAACAGGCAAAGATTAAAGAAACTGTCTAGTGTTCCATGGGATCGCAAGGCTGCATTGGTATCAGCGTATTTCGGGATAGAGTTCGGAACAATATAACTGAAAGAAATAATAATAGAAAGAAAATTGATAAGCAAAGAAGAGGAACAGCTGAGTTGAGAGGAGAGTGTTCGACGAGTATATGGTAGTGGAGATCAAAGTAAAAAGGTCCCTAAGATAATTTAATCTGCTAGCATAATAGAGGGACTAACGAGGGTAGCTCGAATTTTAGAATGACCAGGGTCGATGGGAAAAAATATAGGACCCGCAAAAATAAGGTTAAACGAGAAAGAGGGTAGCTCGGATAATTTGAACGATACCGGGCAATAGGGGTTGAAAGTGAGTCTAGTAAGAAGATATTGTCCGGGGTCTACGAAGAAGTCATAAAATTTGACAAAATTAACGAAAGGAAGAATACTGGTAGAGTAGTGTAACAGCCTATCTGTAAAACATGTTGTAGGGCAATGTAGGGGATGGGCTGAGAAATTATTTTCGAACATAAAGGTTGTGAATAAGGGTCTTCGAGAAAAATTGTAAAACCTATAAAGACCAAATTGCAGAAAAGAAGAATGTAAGTAGAACAGTATAGCTCTGCCTCAGTGTGTCGTAGAAATAACTCGGGTCGTAAACAGGATTAGCAGAATGAACAGAAATGAAACTGAAAGAGATTGTTGAACCAGTTTAGCTCTGTGCAAGCTCGTAAGGGTTGAGTGGTGCACCGTAATTATTCTCCGAAAAAATTTCACTGCTTGCGAGAACAGGATTAGGTAAAGAAACGTTGTTGCTTTGAGGAGTTAAAGGGTTGTCGTTCATTGTCCTGACCACTCGGCTCGTTTCTCGCAGCGCAGCGGTGGATTGTTACATCGTGCCTCGAAATATCGATGTATCGGGAGCCGTAAATACTTGAGAACGCACTGCTGCAGCCCTGCCCACGGTGTTACAATGCGTTTGCATTTATTATTTAGCCGAGCACGTTGCGTAATAACGGAGTCTTGGACTCGTTGCTTACGTAATCGGCAACCCCTGCCTGCATACTGCATTTCGCTGCAGTGAATCGTGCCGCGCCGGAGACACCTGACCGGGCAAAGGGGCGCGGTTGTGCGTAAATTCGAGGACTACAATGCATCGCAACGACCCGACACCCTTTTGCACCGATACTTTCTCTCTCGCCATCTTAAAAATCTACCTCGATCGATTTTTACATGAATTGTTCCATGCGAAACTGACGTGAGACAACAATTAATCATGAGATAATAAATGGACTGCAGATCTTGGATTATAAACATTTTCAAAAAATGCTAGACTATAAAATTCGATCGAATTTAACACGATTTTTATTTATTTTAGTTTTACAGAGGCTATTACTGCTGAAAATGAGATCTTATTTCATTCCACTTCGATTTTACACCTCCTTTGACTCATCTAAAGAACGTGATCGAAGCAAGCAGAGCTACTTTACTGTCTATATGTTTCTTCCTAAGTTAAAAAAAAACGGCGTAAAGGGAGTTACACCTGGGAAAATCAGAGTCTCATCGACACACGTAGGCGTCGATTAGGACGAAAAGGAAAATAGGTTACTGGTGAAGAAAATGCAGGACCGCGATAATACCCGGCGAAGCGCAACGCGTGCTCCACATTACTCGAGCATTTATGTATCGGTGGTCGTTAATCATTAAACCGGGTGCAGCAACGAAGGGAAGTAGCGAGAGCAGAACGGGTCACGGATAGAGGGACGATATAGAAGAACAGAGAGAGAGAGAGAGAGAGAGAACGAGAGATAGAGTGAGGAGCGTGAAAGGGGGACGGTAATCGGAAGCTGGAGATGCCGTAGCTCGACCTCCCTCCCTGTTGATTCTCCCCGTTCAATTACCATCGTTCCATCGTGCCGACGTTATTAGCATTACCGCGATTCCGTGGAAAGGCATCGCGATATGGCGTGCCGGTAATTTCTCCCGGGCCTTTTCTTCTTCCCGGGACGAAGAATCCGTCGTGGGAGATTCTTCGGCGTTATCGGCGACGATCCATCCGTACCCCCGAACCACTGTTATGCGAACGGCGATCGGTATTGGAAACGCATCAGTTGCTTCACCGAAGAAACCTTGGCCTACGGCTAAGACCGAACGAACGGATCCGTACTCACGGATATCCAATATGTACTGTCTCTTCCACACTACCTGCCATGTACGATACCTCCAGAAAAATTAAATGTTAGGGGCACCCATATGTAACGTTGAATCTTGATGTTTATACAAGATTTTATCTTAACGTTTGGTGCAGAGCAATTAATTACAGATTCATTTCGCGATAAGCACACTGAGAACGCGTTAAAGAATCATCAAATCTAACCTCAGTCCTCTCGAGTCTCCCTTATAAAGTTTATTAATCTGACCGATAAAAAATATAGTCAAATCTGATCATTTCATGATGTGATTTGACACACGACTTTAACGAATTTATACAAAATAGAACAATCTAGAACGTGTAATGCGTACATTATGCGCGCCTTCTTTTGTATCCGCGTTGGGAACATTCATTCCCGTTTGAACGTTCACCGCGCGTTTGTCGCTAATTACTCTGTATGTAGAGTAAAAGATGTTAAACTCTTAATATATATTTATTAAACACAATATAAACGTGAACTCTTTAATAATAAATCGCGTAACCGTAACCGTATCGTATCGTAATCTATTCTTCGTGATTTTACCAAAAACGTCGTAACTGAATGAATGCTTTTTTATGAATGAATCAACGTGAAGTTTTTTTTGTTCATGCATTTCGTTTGTCTACTTATTTACAACGTTGGTTACAGTCAATCGATATCACATCGATTGACTCTCGCACACACATGGATAATTCACACATACTAATATTATTACACGCATACAGAATGTCTTACAAATCTCGCTCCTACATGTATAAATCTTATAAATATTAAATATATAAAACCAACACTTCACTTGTGGTCCGGAGATTAGTTAACGCGTTCGCGTAACAACCACAGCTCGGGCGCGAGTCTTGCGTCGCATGGACGACTGTAACGGAATAAAGGTGGGTAAATACGACACTATATCCTCCGATGTCTTGGGCGTCCGAGAATCGATCAGTAATTTTCCGAGTGCACGTTGGCGTTCGGGGACTTAACGGCTTTCGGAGTAATTGGCTCGGACTAATAAACGCCTTCGTCCATCCGGGGAGCGTCTTCCTGTTTCCGTGCAGTCAGGTGCACGTGCGTGGAGTCGCTCGAGCACGCAGACACTAGACAGAAACACGGGACGACCATCGAACCGACACCAAGAACACGTGCCGCACCCATTTATCCACGGGGTGGTCAATCACTGCGAAGCCGCGTGATTGCGCGAAATTCGCCGCGATTACTGGGAACTGCCGGCGAGCACGTTTGCATGCGTTTGATACTTGCCAGCTTTTTTCTTTCCCTCAATACCATCGACTCGATCTCTCTGTTTCACCTCTTCGCAGCGTTATCTTCAACGCAACATAACATCTTCATTAGAGTACATTAGGGTACTGTGGTGAAGCTCTATACTCTTCACGAAATTTCTTTTACGGCACCCACCAGAGTTGCTGCAATTAATAAAAAAAAAGTCTGCGCAAAATTTAAGATCGATTGAATAACGAGGAAACGTGCTCCGAGGCTCTTAAACATTAAAATAATTAATTAATTAAACTGAAACCAGAAAATTTTCATAAATTTTAATAAAAGAAATATATGAAATTTTCTGCAAAATAATATGTAATTTGTAAAAAGTATTGACTGATAAGAGATAACGAAAACACTCGTACAATTTTTCGAGAACAGTCTATTTTACGAAAAGAGGTAATATGTCATAAATGATTTTACGAACATTTACTTAGTTGGGGGGTGCCGTAAAAGAAATTAAAAGTTGAAAATAAGAGCCATCCTAGTCTTCATACATTCGCCTCCCACGTCACGCATATTTTCTATTTAGGATACAGAAAATCAAATGAACCTGACATCCAACAAACATTTCGTAGTTCCATTTTCATCTGGACTATCTAAATTCGTCGGGCTTCCGAAACCTGTTTCAGCACTCGGACCTATGTACCTCTCACTTTTTTCCTAATTCGCGGACTGAGCCTGGGCGCAATTTTCGTCATTTTTTCTCGGGATCTATTAGAGAGGTCGAGTCCTTGTAAAGAGTCTCGTAACAATGGAACAATGACGGCTTTGCAGCATAATTAAATCCGGGAGAATTGACAGAGACACTAGTACGGTTTCTTTGTCGTCGGCCAGGAATCGGAGAATCTAGCTGAACGGGTTGGCCCGAGACGCGGAAAAGGTTTCGTCGCGAGGGTGCGGGGATGGCTTTGGCACCCCCGTAAATAGAATTTTCTGGCGTTTTGATCAAAGAGCCTGCCTCCTGCCGAGCGACTTCGGCCGCCTGGGACAGCCGTATTCACGGAGCGTCGAGTCTAATGAGACTGGCAGATACTCGAGTCGCGGCGGTACGTGTTCCGAATCCATCCGAATCCGAAAAAATCATTCGCAATGCCCCCTCCCTTTGTGTGACGATCCACCCCCGATTGTCTCCCACGAAACACCGACGAAAAGCGACGCCAGCGCTTGGGAGATTGGGACGCGAGTCTCGCCTCGATTCGGCCCGTTCCAATCGCGTTGGACGAGCAAAAAATTGACTGCGAGAAGACAAGCCCTCTCCTCTTCGCAATCAAAAGCCATCGTTTCCGACGAATCCACTAGTTGAGTATCGGTGTTACGAGCGAAAACTAAGCGAATTCTTCAAACAACATTTTGGCCTCTGAACTAGAGCTGTGACTTGTGAGATACCCGGGTACCCGGGTAAACAAAAATTACTAGAGTACCCGGGTACTCGGGTATTCGGGTAAACAAAAATTACCCGAGTGCCCGTGTATCTCATGAATACACTGCGGATTTTTATGCAAAATAAAAATCGTTTGCAACAATAGGAAAAAGCAGACGATATATTACGATTACTTATTCTCTTGAACGATTTTAATAAATTTACATTAATATATCAACGTTCTTTTAATTTCAGTATTGCACGAAATCATTTATGACTTATGTCTTATGAGATACCCGGATACCTGGATACTCGGCTATCTCATGAGTACTCGGGTACCCGGGTATCTCATATAGCCGGGTAAAAGTCCGAGCTCTACTCTGAACCATAACGGGTTAAACACCGAGTAGTATAACAATTTTGTCGATCTATCGGAAAAAAATTGTAAAATACTCTGCTGAATCAGTTTTCTACTTTCGAAGGTAGTATCGGCGAGAGCAACGGGTGCAACATTTTTTCATTCTCGAATTCGCGAGCTAATGGATCGATTGAATTGGATGGTGTTCGGAGCATTATTAGATTATCTTTTATGACGGTTTTCCTTTTCACCATGGTTTATGTAGAATGGGGAAATCGGACCCGAACAATTCCGAATATTTGAATAGAATGCAATTATGCTCATCGTTCTACCGCGTATATATATCCGGAAATGTTGAACAGAATGGCCGGCTTACGCGGGCTTTTCTTTCGATTGAGCGAGCGCGAGGGAGAACGTCCTTTCGTGTTATTGTTTACTCGAATTAATAATATCTGCAGGCCGGGTAGCTAGTGAGCTGTGTCCCTGTAAACCAGTCGAGATTTCGGTAATGATGCATCCGGAAGCGTTAAAAGGGAAAAGCTCGAGCAATTTTTGGAAATATTTGCATTCAATTTCGAAGCGTGGCGATACGGCGACGAAGCGCGACGCCATCGTTCGTGTTCCACCATGGCAGCGCTGATGCTCAATTAATGTACCTAAAGCGTTTCGGATAAATCAAAGGCCAGCCAATCGTAAATCAATCGCAGCTAATTTATCGTCGCTATTGTTCCGTCGCATAACAGAGACCGAACCAATAGAAATTTACAGGTCCCTAATTAGTAGTGCAAAAATTTGTGACATTGAACATCTAGTCGCAGTATGACCTACAGGTAGTGCGATGCAGGTAGCTCGGACTGATGGGCGGACAGCAGAAGACAATCGAACACCTGAAGGCTCCAGATCGAGACTTGTGTTACTTGTGTCCCTACTCTACGTGCCCCTTCTACGACGTTGTTCCCCACGATTTGGGTGTGGCCCCGTTATGTGACATACTTTGACTCTGTTGTGAATATGTCTAGTACTGGCAGAGAGAGAGAGTAATTTTTTCTTCTCCATTCGTGCTCCTTCCTCACATCTGGCGACACTGGTCTCGACCATAACAGAACTACAGATAGAGTATTTCATCAATCAACGAACACAAACACTTATACAACGAGGACAGGCTCAAATGAATGAATAAACTCAGTAAAATAAATTTCCAACTTCCAATGGATGTCTCAATATTAATAGCTAAACCAAATATCAAAGCTTGTCACTACATGTTATCATTTTTTAAGAGCTGTGGTCTTAAAGTTTTGTTTATACTGTTCCAACTAATCATATGCCTGTATTAAAATATCTGTGTATCTCTAATACCACATTTTATTCTGTAATTATTATATTCTGTTTTGTGTGCGGTGTATTTAGTTTTTTTTGTAATTATATTGAAATAAATCTCATATGAGATTTTCTAACAAAAAAACTGATTCAACGTACACGTTTTCAACTCAGTTGCTCCACTCATTGTTATTCCTTATATAATTATTGAAATGAAAATTTTAATCTATCTTACTGCAAGGCGATCACTGCCTATACGGGTAGTCGACTCGTTCGCGAGAAAACAGCCATTGTTACATCGTATAATAAATTTCATTCAACCCTCCGCTCTTTTACTGCCCTTTTTTATCGGCTCATCGTTATTCGGTGATATTCCCTGTGCACCGTTTTGTCGGGCGAGTGCTCGATAATTATCTGGAAACGAGACTGCCATCGATGAAAAATTGACTAACGTTTCGGTGTTCATTATCGCGCTCGCGTTTCCATCGACGCCTCTGTTTGCATTCGATAGCAGCGGCTGACAAAGTCGAAAGAGAACGAACGTGTTTGAACGAAAGTAGCACCAGACGAACAACTCGAATAACACGCTACACGTTCCGAGGAGAAGTTCGAGACGTGAAGTGAAACGCAAGTGTCTTCGCGACGAAATTATCCGATCGTGTTCCGGAGAGAATAGAACGAAAACCGATTATGAACAATCCAAAAACTGGGCAACTTGAGTTTTTGATCAAAATATGTAAAATTTGACTGGGATATGTTTACACAAAACATGACATCACTGAAACAATATTCATATATTAAACGGTGGTTTAATTGGAGAATTGAAGTTATTTGATCTCATACACGCACAATAAACAGCATTTGCTAAACGATTCGCAACATTAACCGATCTAATTAAACGTCGACTATAATGCAATGCGATTTTAAAGAACCTAGAGCATACAATGTGCTCTATGGACTACATGTTGTTAGGTTCTGTCAGTAAATCATTACAGGCCGTTTGGTAGAATAACATTGGTATTTTCCGATGGAATGGGCGTTCCGCTATTTACGTATAACGTCATTTTATGCGCGCATCGTGGAATATTATCGAAATTCGATCTTGCGCTGGCACATTATGGAAACAGCACAACCGTCGGTCAGAATCGTTCGGTATCGTTGCACAAAACAAAAAAGAGATTCTGCAGTATGAGGTCTGAGGCAGGGAGCAGTTAGGCCAAGATGTTGCAAAATGTAATCGAGCTTCGTCTGCGGAAAGAAGTTTCGGAGTGTTCGTCCATTATTCGCGCGAAGCGAGAACGCTTAGCGGAAACACGGCTGGCAGCGGGCTCTTCCGGGAGTAAAAGTTGAGGCGGCATGCTCGAGTGCTCTCGGTAATTACCTAATTAGGAAACGAATTTAATAATTAATTTGCTAACCGGATTACGGCACGAGCGGCGCGAGAGTGCGTCAAGCATCGGCGCCGCGCCACGCCATATCGCGATGGATAACGCGGCGCTCGATGCACAAACCGTCGACACGGAATTTCTCGCGATCCCTGAAATTATTTTTAATTACCCAGTCGATAAATCGTCGAGTTAGCTCTCGTGCTCGAGATCCGACGATTGCCACCGCGCCTGTCGGAATTTATTTTCCCCGGCGCGACGCTAGGAAAACGTCGAACAAAATCGCTCCGATAATGTCCGTCGATTAACGCTCCGAATGATTAATTTTTCCCGGCTACAACTCCGCCCTGAGAGTGCATGAATCATTCTGGATCATCGGGAAGGACAATCGCTTCTGTCCCATCGCTCGGAGACCGTTCAACAATTACTACACCTCTCGAAAAAATTAAAAGGACACTGGATTACAACGGGAACATTTTGTTCGTCGATTTTCGAATGCTTGTAACTCCGTGGTATACTATCTTAGATGTCAAATTCCCTCCTTCACAATTGAAGACTGGGATTTAAAGAGGCTCTAAGTAAGTATCTGTTAGATATAAGTACACCAGATCGCGCTTCCGACGGCGTTACAATATAAAGGTGTAATGTGTGGATCTAGTCACGTGTGACAATACGGGATTCGCGACGCGCGTACAGAGAATGAGATACAGAGCGATGTATAGACGAGCACACCAAATGTGAATCATATATTAAATGTCTACAAGTGAAAGAGTGTATTGTTCCTTCCAATACATAACAGTACCAAAATGAAAATTCCGAGGAATATCCGTGTAACATTTGAAAGATACTTTAAAAAAGGATATTTTCAAAATTAATGCTCTTCGCGATACATTCGAGAAAAGCTGGAGGATACATAAGGGTTAGGCTAAATAAGTAAATAAAGACAAAAAGAGTGTACGCTTATTGCTACATTACATTTTAAAAAACACTTTGATAGAGCAAGGGTTGATTTTCAGCTCCGATCGCGACTGGAACACAACGAGACCATGCTGAAAGCGACTGAATTTTTCAGGAGCGTTACGAATTCTGGCCGACCGAAATCTTAGGGGGCCAAGAACATGGGTGGTCAACCGGGTTTGAAAATGGCGAGCCCCTGGCACGATCGACCGGCCCACAATTTAATTAACCCTCGTGCATATGGCCGTCCCTGGACAGGGAAAGTGCAGGCCGGGAAAAGGTAACAGAGTGCTCGGGAACATAACAGAGCGTAGAAGGTAATAGGAGTGAGAGAAACAGAGAAATAGACTGAGAGAAAGAGAGACAGAGAGAGGGAGAGAATGGAAACTGGCCGAGAGGACGCGGCCCGTTTAGTGTCGGCCGAGGGTAGCCCGTTTTAATCAACTTTGCAAAAATATCCTCGACGTTTGCCGGAGCTCGGTCATTAGGCCGAGCCTGATTTCCCACAAGGTCGCTCTTATATTTCTCCACGGTGTTTAGCTTTACCGTCGCTGTTGCTGTACCATTCTGTGCCATACCGGGCCGTTTTTACGGCTGCACCGACAGCTGGACCACCGGACCTTTTATTAATTTCCCTTACCTTCGCGGTCTACGCTAATTAGTATTGCCATCGACTAGATCCACTTGAGAGGTCGCTACAAGGCCCACTCGAAATTTCTTCTTCGTTCCCGACGCGATAAAGTGTTTATCAAGCGAAATATTTATTCGCTTGGAACAGAGAAGTCACCTGAATAGCTTCTATATTTTTTGAGATAGGAAGAAATGTTTCAGGCAAGAGTTGTTGGTTTTGAGGGGTGCATTACATGGTGTGCATAAGTTTTTTCAAGCGAACGTGATGAAAAGATTTGTAGGACAACCTAATTTATTAAAATGGAACCACGTATTTCTGAATTTTCTACGTTTGTAGCTATTCACGAGACCATTTGAACGATAAATTCGAGGTTATTCGAGGTTATTCAAGGTCATGAACGTAAAAAGAACGGAATATATAAATTCACTGTGATTGCTTACGTATTGGAATATTCTGCTTGTCTTAGGTCTCATCCTGTGTGTATATAAATACTATAAATAATACTGTAACTCCAAACAGTTGGTACATTGAAAATTGTTTTCATATTTCATAAATTCTTACATTATTAAATGCATTTTATAAATTGCCAAACGTTCAAGTGTGACGCCAGTCCATTTGTGCCTATATGGAGATTGCAAATCATCGTACAACGATGAATTCCAAACATCACAGCTAGTTTTATGAAAACTAAAATGGGGACCAAGTTTAATGTATCGGCTAATAGATTAAGTAGACTGCGAATTTCAGTGCATTTATGAGAGGAATAGATAAGCGAAACACAGAACTGTGAAGACATGAACGAGATTGCTGTTATATGATTCTTGACTCATCGTACTAATTGGAAGAAATAGATTTCGACTTGTTTCGCATAAAGAGACGCAGTCTCGGAATAAGATTATCATAATTGGTCGAGGAGTGTTTCCGCATCATTTTCACGCGTTCCCCGGCAGCTTCACGGTGAGAGTGGTTCTCTAATGAAGAGTGGGTCCTCTCGCCAACAAAACGTTCTGGTTCTTCCGGTATCCGTATTTCGCAGAGACGTTGACAATCGACTCACGGCAGAGACGCAGAGGGGTCTCATTTGCAAGATCTGGAAGCGTTTCAACGTGGAACGGAACGTCGCGTCGTTGCAGATTTTGACGGCGACGGGCCGGTACCTCGAGCACGTATTTAAACGGGAATGCAAATCCCGCAGCGAGTTTGCGGCGTTAAGACGTCGCGGACCGTGTACTTCACACGTAAGGCCGTCGTTGGATAATTACTGTCGCTCATCCGGGACGTCCTGGCCGATTCGTGCTTCCGGTCGGAATTAGAAATTATGATGCAAGACGGTCCCATGTTAACGAGATTTGAACTTGTCTGGTCGCAATTAGAAAGTCCGGCCCTTCACGATAGAGAACAGTGGTCCCGTTCAAAACTCGCGCGAAGAGATTTCGACACGGTGTTTTCGATTTCGCGAATTCTCCCGTTTTCCTAGTATTATAGTTCCCATCCTGACTGTTTCGTTTTATTTCCTCGTCTTTTAGTCTTGTTTTCTCCTCTCTCTCTCTGTCTCTCTCTTTCATCGATTTTGTGCGCTCCAGTCATTTGAAAAAAAACCTCGGTCTGTTTGACAGCCGCCAGCACACGTGGCCCGAGCGCGAAAGTAATCGAGCGATGCGATGGATCTAGATTGCATTGAATCATCCGCGAAACTGTCGATTTGACATCCACCAACCCTTTAATTAAATCGTTACAAGCGCTCTCGACACTTTCGAACCGTCTTCGAAGCTGTCAACGAATTTCTCGAACCTGTTCGTCCAACAAGACTCACTGCTGCACCGTTTCCCACTAAATCGACTAATAACCCTCCCACTGAATACACTGTTAATTATATTGCACTTACATTCGCCTCTTTTCACGCTTGTGCAAGCTTCCAAGTTCGAGTCACTCTTTGGACGGTGGTTGACTGCTGGACCAGCACCCTGAAGAACCCTACAAAATAAAAGAATTGTTAAAAAAATTGTTTATTATACCTGTTAAGGACTGGATTATTCTATTAATAAAGAACACACGGAGTATGACTACACTACATTTCTCCAAACCATTTCGGTTAGGCACCACAGTTCGGCTCTTGAGACAAAGTATCAAATGAGATACCTTGAAATCTCTGTTTAGAAACGATTCTGTTTATTAACCCTCGGACAACGGACGATTTTTATAGCTACATAATTAATTACTCTAATTCATTAATATCTCCGTGTAGACACATTAGTATTTCCGACATCCTCAATGAAACAGCTATTCAGTTAGTTTAATTGCCACGAATTAAGTACTTTAATTTGGATGTTCCCTGTGAAAAATGACTGTGGCACAGCACTCAGAGGGTGAACACGATTCTGAGATAATTCATTCATTTTTAACAATCAACAATAAGGTCATTGTGCTGTGGTAACTTAGTCATTATCCAACAAGTAGGTTTTGCTAGGCTAATGGCATATGGTTTAAAAAAATCTATTAAGCAAAGATCAATATTTGAACGTGTTAACACATTAATGCTCGTTAATCACGTGCTAAAGCAGCTTATTATTGCGTCGCCATTAGCCAATTATTCGGCTATTTCTCGTAACCACAAGCGGCCGTTCGTTCCCCGTTCAGCTCACGGAATAAACACGTTAATTGTCCACCAGTCAAGCGATCAAACACTTTTTACGAACGACAAGCGATTCCGCTTGAACGTGTTTGAACGCCTAACAATGCCTGTTGAGTTTCAATCCGTCCCGAACAAAGAGCCAGAATCCTCGCTTGGGAAACGTTCTTCCATTGTTATGGTGACAGCGCGGCGAGAAGAAAAATCACTAGTCGAAGCGAACACGTTTTATCATATTATTATTCTCGGTAAGTAAATTCCAGCACGCACCGCAACTTTAACAAAACTCCCGCAAAGAGTTACTTTGTAACTTAGTTTTGTATTTTACACGTACCGTGTAACGACTAAGACGAGTGGAAGCTTTCCTTTGAAGGCTAGTATTGTGCAAGTACAATGAAATGTTAATCGCGTCAGGCGACTGTGTTCATTGCTGTTGGTTGAGAGCATGGTAATTTAACAAGTACGGTGATTTTGCTTTCACAGTTGCGCTGACCGTCCGCCGTACGCATAGGCGAAAAAATTTGGAACACTAGAAAAATCTAAAAATCTACTAAAAATGATGTATAACATGTCAAAAAAAAAATTCCGCGCGTGGTATTGAATAAACCACAATTTGGTTGAAATTGTACTAGTTTGATGAATTTTTTTAAGGTAAAAAAAGGTTGGTGCCATAAACTCTTTATTTTTCCCTCATTCTACAAAGTTTCAGTTTTAATTTTTAAAAAATCATCACTGCATCTCATGTCTATTAACCTCTTAACTGCGGAATTTAGTTTTAAAAATCATCCACAGACTGCAGAATTAACATCAAGCAATGACGAGTATACACGTCGAACGGAGGGAAAATGGTCCTATTATAAATTTTACGAAGAACGAGGAAGAATTACATTTTTATTTGATAAAAAATTGACAATTTATTCTTGAAAAGGTTATTGTTATTGCACCGCAATAGAAATTTGGATTGACGTGTATACACGTCGAACGCAGTTAACTGGTTAAAAGTTCTTTGATTTTGAAATAGAATCCATCGTAAGTCCCATTTTTGCGCACGCAGCGTTTGATTCAATGGAACACTGCGGCGCGTACGGGTAGGAGCCGCGCGGAGGCTCGTCCGCTTGCGGACCGTCAGCTCAACTGTGAAAGGTACCATAAGACTGTGAGTAATCGGCTACCCGCGCGGAAACGGGCTTTACGGTTCCATTTTTCACATCTTCAGACTTTCCAAACTAGTTCATCACAAATAGAAACATACGTAAAAAAACCATCATAAATTCATGAAATAACGATCAATGGCACACGAACTGAATATCTTGATCTAGATCCAAATGATGGAGAGACGAAACGAACACGGCCACGGTGTAGGGTTCCCTTCTGCAAAATCGATGAGTCTATTTCTAAGACATGTGGACATGGTTGCAGCGACTGGATTCAAATCAATTATAAATAAATAGAGACGAGCTTGCGGTTGAATGGAAATGATGGCAGAAGGGTTCGTCGGGTTGTTCTTCATCGCGAGAAAATGCCCGGCAGCGGAATGCCGGGTTTTTACCCTGGCCGGTATAAAAGCTGCTAGGCGGCAGCAGTTAAGCCTGACTTTGTACCGGTGCCAGGGATTTCAATTGAGGCCGCAAGCGGCTCGAGTTTTTCCTCCGGACCGTTTAAAGGCCAATATAGCCGCCGTTTGCTGCTCTGGCCCCCGTCACTCCCGAACCTCGCCCCCCGTGATCATGCTCGATTTATTTTCTCGCGAGCATCCTCGAGCCTCCTACCAACTGCTCCGATCTAATAACTGTGAAACCGCCCGCGCGCTACCCAGCGAAAACGCTTCATATTTTCATCCGTGAACTCACTCAGCCTTGTCTTTATATCGTGACAAATAACTGTGCACCAACGCCATCATTTTCGATGGAATCTACTGACACCTATCGTGGTACTCCTAGCTTTGACACTGATTCAAAATACGCTAGAAATTCTGGGCGTGTGAAAGCAAAAAATGAAATGAAATAAAAAACGAAACAGGATTATTCTTTGATAAATCAGAAGATTTAATGCATTGAAAACTTTATCAATCGTTGTACCCACTTTGCCCCGGAGAATTCCCAAGTCAAACTTCATGTATATTCTTTGATTTTACTGCAATATTCCTTCGTTTCATAAAAGGACGAAGTTGATAAATGTTGAAAAGTCAGATAGAAATGGTACTAGTTCTTGTCAACGTGAACACTCCTTTGTGCGGAGGTCGAAAGTCCATCTTCATAGTATTCCTTTGTTGTACAAAAATCGAACGAGAAGATACGTTTCTCGATCGGAAGATACCTTGCAGTAAAAATGTTACTAATTTAAGTTAAAATGCCCATTACCTTATTCAAATAACAAGCAGAGTTCATTCAATCCGATGAAGATCGATCCACCGGTGACGTTGACATTTCGATTCGATCACTGGAAATTCCAGAATGAACGAACAATAAAAATTGCATCGGATCCATCGTCCTTTTTATCGAGCCACTCGCGTCGACAATTCCTAGTCTGAGAAGCTAATTAATCGGGCCAGGAAGTTCATTCTGGAGAAGATTCTATCGGAACGGAGAATCATAAATTAATCCAATATCAGTGACAGCTGCTGGCTGTTTGAAATTGGGAATCGGAATCGGTACTGGAAACGTTCTATCGAGGGTCGAGAGAGCAGCACTCGTTTCGAGATCCCAATGGGCGATACGAATTGAAAACAATTGACCGCGGC
Source organism: Lasioglossum vierecki (assembly GCA_028455595.1). Classification (NCBI taxonomy): domain Eukaryota; kingdom Metazoa; phylum Arthropoda; class Insecta; order Hymenoptera; family Halictidae; genus Lasioglossum; species Lasioglossum vierecki. Next base: position 7,702,524 of record CM052336.1, on the reverse strand, counting down.
GAGCGGCGCCATTTCTATTAATTATTTCTCCTGACCGACGCGACGAACGTGTATTTCGCGGGTCGTTCTCAACAAATGTTCAATCGGTTTCAACTTTCAAACTTTGCTAATGGAATAATAGAAACTCGAAGTTATTATCGCCACGTCGATTCCTCCTTCATGCACCCTCGAATCTGTTTTGTAATCGCTGAGACATTAATCCAGGTCATTGGTTCAAGCAAACTTTAACTCTCAGCCGTTCATCGCCTCGATATGACACATTTCCCATCGATTCTGAATAAATTCTGTCCTCCACGCTTCGCTTTCTTTATTTATCCCGCGAACGATCGTATTTTAAAATACCGCACCTACCGGAAGCCTGTTAACAGGGTTTTCGTACCGAATATAAAAGTGACTGATGTACGTCCTTAAAATTTATATATTCTGTGTTTGAAATAATTAAATAATTATAAAATAATGAATATGAATTCGGTTGCAGTACGATTAGAGTTAAAAAACCTTTTTTACATAACAATATCAAATGAAATTATTAGATCGTGTTATCGAGGATAAATTCTTGTTTCGCGATTAATATTGCTGCCCGAAGATCAACTAAAAAAACTTTAGCCATGGACTTTCGAAAGATTTTCTACAGGAAATATTTCTAGACATTGTATTCAGCTTGTCTCATTTTATTTTAACCTTTCAATGTGCGAATTGAGCCTAAGTATCCTTCAAATTATCTTCAAACTACTGAATAAATTCTCGTTTTACTAGGAGCAGTATTGTACAATGCAGCGACGAGAGAATTATGTAAGAAAAGTGCACTGAATGGTTAACAAATGAAGTAGAATGAAATTGCGAGGCATCGCGCAGATTGTTCAGGATCGCGTTTATGGTCGACCTCGAGGAAGCATCCGCGTCGGATTCCTGTGGTCGATGGACCGTGAGTCATCGGGAGGCTCCACAAGTGGCATGGCGGTTAGAGCACAATACGATGGAGAATGAGAAAGAAACGCGGTGGGTGGGAAGCGGGACGAGTGCGACGAGAACGGGACGGCTCGGTGCAACCCCGGGCCGCATCAGAAATGCTATGAACAAACATTATTATGACCGTATTTTACGCTCCGCCGGGCTAACGTTCCCCTAACTAAGCTCATTCCACGACAAAGCTTATGCACTTTCGAGGATTTCTAGGTTAAACTGCCGCCCGGTCTCTTTCCACGGGTGAGTCGGGGCTGAACCCTGCACCCCAGCACTTCTTCTTTTTCATTTCCTTGGCAACGCTCGAGAACGCTCCGTTGCGCGAAAGCGCCACTTTTCCTCATTTTTACTTCTCTACCGAAGTAACGCAATAACAACCGCCCTATCTCTCTCTTGCTCTCTTTCTTTCTCTTTCTCCCCGAAGCCGAGCAATGAATTACGGACTCAACCCTCTTCGCTCTTTCCTTCTTCGCTTCGGGTTCGCAGAGCTCGAGGATTATTTGTCGAAGCACAGACGAACCTCTTTTTAACACTTTATATATCTCATTCTGCATACTGGATTTCATGCATTTATAAGAAATACGAGAACTCTAAAACAATAGAGTGATTCAGGAAATTGAAGAATGCAATTATGTACATGTAACACCAACGATGTTTCAAACACTCTCATTTCTTTATTTCACACTACCAAATTCACTTCGTACACTTTTGCCTCGCACACGTTATGTTTCTTTCTTATTCTCACTAGAACTGTGACTTATGAGGTACCCGGGTACCTGGGTTACCTGTGAGATACCCGGGTAAACAAAAATTACTCGGGTACTCGGGTATTTCATGAATACAGTGCAGATCTCCATTCAAAATAAAAATCAATAGGAAAAAGCAGACGATATATTATGATTACTTATTCTCTTGAACGTTTTTAATAAATTTAAATTAATCTATCAACGTTATTTTAATTACATTTTTTTATTAGAAAATCTCATATGAGATTTATTTAAACATAATTACAAAAAAAAACGAAATACGCCACATACTAAACAGAATATAATAATTACAAAATAGAATGTGGTATATTAGAGATACACAGATACTTTAAACAGACATATAATTGGTTGGAGCCATATAGACAAAACGTATACTTTAAGACCACAGATATTATTGTTTTTAAATTGCACAAAATCATTTATGACTTATGTCTTATGAGATACCCGGGTACCTGGATACTCGACTATCTCATGGGTACTCGGGTACCCGGGTAAAAGTCCAAGCTCTAATTCTCACCACACATATCCACTCAATTTGACCGATAGTGATACCCATGTACAGGTCAATGAAGTTATTTTTTTCTGTCATATTTTTTAAAAGCATTTTTGAATGAATTCAACCTTGTCGGTTGGTTTCGAGAATTTTTTCAGGAAATGCTACTCGATGCGCGTATTAATTTTTAATGAAACACGACTGTATAAGGCGCATTGAAGAGCCTTCCTCGTTTTTCGTCGGTTCAAAGCAACTGTTGGATGTCGCAGCGATGTTCCTCAGAAGAAAAGCTAACGAGTACACGGCCGACCGAATTAACGTTGTAAGTTTTCCGCTTGTTCGTACACCGGGCGGAAAAAACAGAGGGTCGAGGATACACACCGGAACGGGTACGTTTCTCAGTTTTCGAGCGTGCGTTAACCTCGGAGTACACCTGCGGCAAAGTTCGTCGGTGCCGCGAAGTTTCGACAAGAGCGGCGCTTTTTCGAAAATTTTTCGCTCGCCTTTCGGTCGTCTTCATGTAGCCTGGGTTAACCGAATGGTGGCTCGTTGTTGTTACTCTCCTGCAACTCGTTTTAGTTAACAAATCGAGTGCAGTTTCATGTATCGTTTCCAACTAAAATGCAACATTATAATACGCAATTATTATTTATATTTTATGCGACGTAAAACATAACATTTTAACCGAGTCCTTGTGTACCGCAGTGAGCGAAGAAAATGTTTATTTTGCATAAAAATCCACAGTCTATTGATGAACGAAACGAATTCAATTTCATATATGTAGTTCTTTGACTCGCTCTATGTTGGTAAAATAATATACCAGTCGTGTGTTTGTCGAAAAATGTTTGGTCGGTGTTGCATAACAAACTGGTTGATCAAATGTTTCCTTATCCCGATTTGTAGTCGATCGCAGATACATGGCGCGGCGTGGCGCATGGCGATGTATAGCGGTGAATAACAACGTGGCAGCCACTCGCCGCGATTGTTTCGACACGGTCCATCGATTCTCTGCGAAGTCGAGGAAGAAGGGAGTGGTCAGGATTCATCGTGAGATGACCTGATTCGTTGATTTAATTTGTCGAAAGGATCAAAGAGCCGGCAGACAAACTGGCTGGCAGACGCTCGAAGGAACGTCATATCCGGGGAGATTAAACCGTGGTCGAACTCTCGGTTAATCCTTGGTTGCGGATACAGCCGCATCGTTCTCTATACCGATCCCTCGCTTCACGGAGCTTCCCTCTGTCCAGATTTTCTATAGGAGTCTCTCGTCGGGATCGTTCTCGGTTCGGCGAGCGCGGCAATTACGAAAATTCGCTCGGAGAGCGCCAGTCTTCGTCCGTCAAAACTCAATGCTTCAGAAATTTTCGTTCGATATTAGCGAAACTCGATCGGACCGATGCACACTGTATGTATACAGGCTGAGGCGTTATAATTGGGTCACCGGGATAGTTCGCTTACTATATTTATTAATTTATTATTATATATTTATTATAGGCCAACCCTGTATTTTTTTAATTCAACGGTATTGTTCTTTATGTAAATTAAAAAAAGCAAAGTTGATTTTCGAATCCTTAATGACCGAAGAGTCACCATTAAAAATTGTTGTATCACTATTCACAACACATTTAAGTAGTTCAATATTAAATAATATCTATCGTAAATTGCTTTAAGCATAAATTAATGATATCGGATCATAGGTTCGATCAATTGTTACACAAACACTATTTGCAAATTAGCACAATATTATTTCTCAACGTTTTGATCTGCATTTAGATCATTTTCAAGAGAATCAAATTAACATTGCGTCTGTAAATTAATAATTAAATATATATATCTTGAAACCGTAGAAACAGAAAAAGAACATAAAACATTATTTTGCGACACTAAGCAAGTGAGTAACTATTTCTTTTGTTTTATACTGTTGTTCTTTTTTTGTTTCTACGGTTTCACGATATATATATATTTAATTATTAATTTACAGACTCAATGTTAATTTGATTCTCTTGAAAATGATCTACATACAAATCGAAACGTTGAGAAATAATATTGTGCTAATTTGCAAATTGTGTTTGAGTAACAATTGATAGAACCTATGCGCCGATATCATTAATTTGTGCTTATACATTTAAGTAGTGTATTGTATGAGTTATTATATCAATTTCATATCTATAAAGTGAGAAAAAGTCATATAAAATAGAATTATTCTAGGTCGGAAGAAATGTTTAGTTATCAAGTTAAAATATAAATAGCTCCTATTGCAAACGGTTAAACTCTCTACCTCGCGAAATAGCCAAGGTGTGCGAAACTGCAAGTGAAATTCCTCGTGTTCGCAGGTGGCATGGGTGCACGTGGGCCGTCAGTTGTTGCTCACCATTCACACGCACGTGGTCGTGAAGATACCACGGTTTAAGGTGTCCCATGACAACCAGAAGACCTGGCTGCTCCACATAAGCAGCGTGCAGCAAGACGACCGGGGTTACTACATGTGTCAAGTGAACACGGTGCCCATGATAAGCCAGGTCGGCTTCCTTCAAGTCGTCGGTAAGCATATTTAATCTTGTTTCGACGGCTTAAGCCCAACCAACCGCGCAGCCAATTATTAAACTTCGCGCGCGGCGAGAGAACGTTAAGTGCCTTAACGAAAATCCACCTTAAAGTGAGCGTTACCCAAGAAACTTGCTCGACGTCCGACACTCGAATATTCCTTCGACATTCCATTACTGAAATCATCTCGTCAAACTACCTCTTCGAGCGAGTTTCTTAATTCGTCATTAAATTACGGGTTTTCATACAAGACGCAAGAGTTAATTATTTCGTTATGGTGAAATATTCATAGATTTCTCCAGTATTTTTCTTCTTTGTATTTCACCAAAAGCTTATCATGAAACCAGAAAAATGTATTCATCACTTAAATTCAATTCTACCCAACATTGTTCATTTTTGCTTTTATTATACGCGGTATCTCGTCATTAATCAATTCGAAGAATTTTGCCAAAAATGGCTTTGTTACTGAATTCATTTATAATACTTGATATTTCACGTGCAGCTCGATACGCACACAATTGTCATCGTTTTCAATGGAATGGATCTGGTATTAATTAATCCCTTACAATATATTACGATACTATGCAACTACATACATGTACAATATAATTAATAACTACTTTAACAGATACCGAGGAGGCATTTTTTCTTAGTTTATCTTTCATTCTCACACATTTTCTAATAAATTACGACATCATCTCAGATTAATCCTTATGGATTATGCGAATTAAACATAACTGCGACTTTCAATGCAATCTTAAATAAAACGATGTATTAAAAAACTTCTGAGAAAAACATTGTTCAATTTTATTCACTGCAAGACACAAAAAACAAACATTTAATTATATATGCATCAATAGTGCCAACACATGGTGCATTGATTTTTATGTTCGGATGATATTTTCGTAAAGCGAGAATAACGTTCGTCGATTGAAAGCGGATTTTATATCTAGAGATCCCCATTTCACGTGTATTCAAACACGTGTACTGTTTCACCTGTACTCTGTCTTCTTTTTCCAAATTCTGTTGTTATTTTCGGTTTTCTACTTTTATAAATTTAACTATGTATAGGGTTGTCTACTAATACGCATGCGTACACACATTCAACCCTATATAATACACATACAAAACCACGATCTCTACTCGAACCTCCTCTTGGAAAAGTAGTTCTTGCCAAAATATTTGACGCGCGGTTTTACGGAGCGAGCACGTTCCCCTTACGGTCGTGAAAGCTGTTCGCGCGTACTTTCCACGTCGATTTTCGTCACGTTCTAGACGGTTTATGAAACGGTTTTCAATTTCGACGGCACAGTACCCCGTTCTCGTTGTTCTGTTTCAAGTGCCGCCGAACATATTGGACTCGCTGTCTACCGAGAGCTCGGTGGCGGTCCGGGAAAATCAGAACATCACTCTGACGTGCAAAGCGGACGGATACCCGACACCGAAATTAATGTGGAAGCGGGAGGATGGCCAGGGTATAAGCATCAATCGACAGCAGAAAGGTGAGTCCCGATTGTTCCTGCTTTTACAGTCGACGTGCGGCCGGATCAACCGCGAAAAGTCGGTTTTAATCGGACGCTCGACACTATTCTCCATCGTTCGTCGTTGCTCGTGAAAATACGTGATCGGAGCAGACTACTATCCGGTTTACTTTCACAATTTATAAGTACTACCACGAAATCCGTGCCGCTTGGAGTCGTCTAAATTTTCACATTTTCTTTGGTTCGCGTTTAACCCTCATCCACACTACGTGGTACCCGGGTACCTATTTCAAATTCATTCACATAATATTCAATATTTTTCAATTGATATGTCCTTCATCTTGTGTGAAATCTCAAATCTACTTTAGATGAATTAATATCCTTGGAATTAAACAAAAATTTTATACAACATTTCACAAAAAAAAACTCCCAAACCTTTTTTTCGCATTCGCTATGATAAGGGTACCCAGGTGGTACCACAAGGCTCAAGTAGGCAAATTAGATCCTATACAATTGTCTAGCCAAAAAACAGTGCGGATGAAAATTTGGCGGAAAAGCTCGATAGTAGCGAAGACGTGCTATAAAAAAATCTCCAGGTCATGCATGAACCTGAGGTAGATGGATCCGTCACGGACCAAGGACCCTCGCTGGGGCCTGGTAGCGACGATGACGCTACAACAGTATGCAGCAACCTATATAGGTACCCGGGTACCTCTTCATGCAGAATCGTATAAAAAATTACCATTGTGGATGAGGATTAACCAATACCCCTTTCGTAATTGATTTTTTTCTGGCCAAATCGTCACACCTAAGGAAAGAATTTTTAAGCAGAACGGCTCGCTTTGAACAATCGTGAACAGATGTAATCCCTGTTAAGATTCTGAATAATAACGATACACGTCAATTAATACTCAGTTCCCTTTATAACTGCCTCGCGTTTCAGCTGGCTGGCTATCGGTCAATTTTTCCAATTAGCAAAAATCGAACGAGACGTCGGGGACAGACGCGCGCGTATTCTCTGTTCTATGCATCGCGTAACATTTTATAAAATTCGCACGGCTGCGTCCTCATTAGAGGATCGTCGAGGCTGTTTCCGCCCCCGTATAGAATACGAAGGATCATGGATGTTAATAACAGTAACGAACGCTTCAATACCGAACGAGTGTATCGATCCTCGGCGATCAGACATCCGAGAGTCTCGTTAATTAATTTTTGGACGGGCTAACAAAAATGTGACGAAATTCCGTTTTGCAAAATATCTTGTAAAACGTGATTCCTGTCCGATATTCATTGATAGAGGGGTTTTCATCGAACCCAGAAAAGGTAGAACAGCTTATTGAAATGCGCCTGTTAAACACTCGGTCATATAGAGCTCCAAAGAATCGGTCGGTATTCGATATCAGATAATTAACATCATTAATTCAATGGTATTTCAAACTTTCATTCGCTTCATTATCTCACTGTTAGATCCAATAAAATTTCTCTTTATTCCAACAACAATACCCTCGATTCGTGTTTCTTTAACTTCTCGCATTGTGGTTTTTAATGATTTAATTTCGACAACAAATAAATAGAATGCCACTTTGTATATTTGAACAAAGTATTGTTGTGCAATACATTCTTCATAAAGACTCGCAGTAGATTTGGTAGAACCTCGATTGCCCGAACTAAACCATGGATGTTAGAGAAGTGGAACAGTTACACAGTGCTAAATCCAATCTTTATTCATTTTTACGTTAAATAGCGTTGCATACGAAATACCTTAAACCGAGTTATGTGGAACGGATTTTGCGTAGGGAAACGTATGGTTCGCCGTTGGAAATAATTCCGCTAACATCACCGGACGTCCTTGCGTTCCTTTGTTCCGTCCGCGATCGATACCGCGAGTCAAACAATAAACGCGACACTGTTTCCGGCAATTTCTCTAATGCAGTGGGATACGTAAATCCATTCCGGCCGGTGCGTTATTAGTAATGCAGTAATTACTCGTTCGCATGGCACGACCTCTTCGTGCCCGTCACGTTTCACATGGAGTACAAGAAAGTCCTCGATCGCATTATTCTGTGAGAATCGTCGAAAGCCTCTTAACGCGGAAAAACGATTCTAATCTGGCTAAGCGTGTCTCGGAATTGTTCGTATAATTTCGATTGAAAGGACCCCCTTAATCTGGTCCCGAGGACTGATCCTGCTTAATGAGCCCGAGCCCTAGCCCACTCCTCTCGCGTTCCCAACCACTCGAATCTCCCAAAAATCTACGTAAAAGTGCAACCGTGTTCAGATCGACGGCAGACTGGCGGAGTTGATGAATGGGGAGCAAAGTTGCATTTCCATTTTTATTTCCTCAAAAAATCAGGCAGGAACGTGAATTTTTCGAATTGATTTTCGAAACAATTTCGTTCCCAATTTTCTTTTATTTTTTAAATTCGAAAATAGGAATTATTGATGCAGGTGTAGTTATTTCTATGAAAGTTTTTCCAAGGGTAGAAGAGCGTGGTGTTCAGGAATTTTTTCTTATAATAATGTTCTGTATCTCTGCAAGAAGATACGTTCGAATATTGTTCGTAATTCTTTAGATTAAGAGTTATATATTATAGACGCAACTGTAGTGGGTCGTACAGAGGTTCTGTGAGTCGCGTTTGCTTTGTCCTCTAGATCCACAGAAATTAAATAATTAACAATAGCATCGCTCGATGAAGAATCGCAGTTTCCCCATCGAGACGCAGGACGCTCTGAACGATGGAGAAAAAATTCCGGCGTCTGTATAAATCCTGTATAATGGGATTTTCCAGGTGAGAGAATCGCAGCATATTCCGATTCCTCGCCGGACTGAAATGAAATGCAAAGAAGCCGCAGGATGTGTTTAACGTTCCCATCGACTCGGCGATAAACTTCGATCGCTGTAGGACAGAGTGCGAACTGCATGAGACCGGTCGGAAAATTGGCCGACGGTTGCAGATGGCTCGGTAATAAAGCACGATAAACTGTATAAGGCTCTCCCTACGCCGACGCATTATTAGGAATGCAATTAGCCATTCTCCCCCTCGATTCTCGATATTACCATTTCACGAAGATCCACTTCTATCTCTCGACGTTCCTCTCCCCCTCTCTCTCTTGCTCTGTCTGTTCGATTCTCGCGATCCACGAGAGAGCCGGCAGATAAAAATAACTTGACTGGGATCGTATCAATTTCTCTTTAATTGAAATTTTAAATTACTTCCCGACGGGGTTCCCGAATCGTATTTATTTCGGACGATATAGAACAGTTTATCGTCCCGTTCGCGCATCCCCGTTGTTTCGTCTGGCATCCAGGCATTTCGTTGGAACTCCCCGAAACTTGAACACGCTTGATTGTTTCGATGCGTGCCACGAGACAGACGAAATCCAGATATCTTGGCTCACAGTCAAACCGTAAAGTTGCTTCTGTCGGAAATTGCGGCATAAATCAATACGTTTACACTAGACTGCCGTCTCGATTTTCTTTGGAACGAGTATTGCGAATGAGCAAGCTTAACACTAATCGTACCAAGACAGGTTTCACATTTTGTAGTTTTTAATTATGCAGATTACAAATAGATGCTTTCCTATTGCTCTTCCCGTAAAAATGATTAAATAAATTTCTTTATTCAAGCACATGTTGTTATGAACATTGCGAGACATCTAAATCGGTATTGTTAGTGTTATATTCTTTTAAAGTAAAGTTGTCTGCAAACTTCTCTGTCGGAAAAAATTGTGTCAGTGTTCCATACATGACAAAGGTAATTAATGAACTGCGGATTTTGTATATTCTTTAGAGGTATGCGAGACCAGGACGGGAGTACGAGTCGTATTCTGTACAGTATCAGAAATCCCGGAAAACTTATTAATAATATAATAAGAAAACTTATTAATAATAATAAAAACGTGTTAATTATGTAGTTAAAACTGTGAAGACATTAGAAGAGTTCGCTTCTGTTTCTCGCGATCGACTTTTACAACATTTTTATCTCGCAGAAAGATTTGCATTTTACCGATTCAAGATCGGATCTGGACATTAAAACCATGTTATCGAACCAGGAGGAGCTTCACATGAACGGTTTATTATTTTTAGCGAATTTATAGCTGTCGCAGTTTTACATACACCCGTTACATCTCTTTCTTCGCTTCTCGCATAGTCGTTCGTTCTATGTGGACTATCCTTTTCAGAGTCTCCGATTTTCCGCGTGTCGAGGCAGCTTCGCGCGGAAAATCTGCGAGTGTTCGCTCACCGGCAAGCAGCCGCGAGGTCTCAACGTAAATCTGTGGGTAAGTTAGGGATTCTGGACCCGTGTTATCTCATGATCCGCGTGGTTGTTGACTTTACACGTCGGTGTTCGAGTCCCGATGGTTCAGGGTCGGAATTGCACACGATCCGTGAGAAAATTCCCGATGGACTCGTCGCCCGCGAGCTAATGCAATGAACCGCGATAAACTATACCGGGTATATACACCCCCGTCCCGCACCCTTTCGCCCTATCGCTATCATCCTTTCGTTGCCGTGTTATTAATGCAATCGCGCTTTCCCACGAACGTGACTGTTGAACGTGCGCGATGCATTTCCCGGAATGCACAATGCAATCGGGCGACAGGACGTATATACTCGCAACGTGCGCTTTCTTCCACGACGAAGACGAACGTTTATTTTCTGTTCCTAAACACCGGAAGTTTCAGTTTTGTCTCGCAGTACTTTGTATTTTTTAAATTGATTATTTTCAAATTTTTTTTAAATCCTGAGGTACTTGTAGTCTCAAATTTGATGTGCGGGCAAATGGTTGAACGTTTCAAGAATAAAGATAAACATTTGTATTGACAGTAAAAAAAAAATACTATAAAGGAAAGGAAGAGGAGAACATTTCTGAATACCGTTTGGATTAAAGCGTGCAGCTAAATGGACGCGGTATCGTTCGAGGATCTATTGTGTAACTATTACATAAGGGTTAAAAACGACGGAAGAACAATTAGAGGACGCGGTGATGGATGGTTTCCTAGATAAACATTTCGCCGTCGCGCTCAAATGTTGGTAGTGTAATCAACAATTTTATCGTCAGACCGGTGCTCTAATGAATAAGGTTAATAACCTGGAGAGGGTGAATAGCTGGGCAGTAATTACATCCGAAGGAAGAAACGCTGCTCCGAAAATTGAAAATGATCGGGTCGAACGATCAAATATACAACGATAATTCCAATTTCTTCGTACAGAGGGTGCTAGAGAGGGTGGGAGCGAGAGTGAGAGAGAGAAAGCGCAAAGTGGATTAGCCGAGTCAGATTTCCGCGAAGAAAACGATTCAAAGGAAACGGCGTCCAAGAGCTTTTTACTCGAGCTATCTGCTTCTTAAATATTGTAGAGATTAATCTACTCAGGAACGGCTGGCGCCCTGTTCGTGGAACGTGGCCGCCTGTCAGTGGTCCGGAGGGCATGTGGTGGGGGCAATCGGTGGGTGGAACCTAGAGCGGGCCAGTGGCGGAGGCACGAGAATTATGCGTACACATGACGGCCATGAAATATTCACGGGACTCTGAGGATCCGCGATTCTCTGATGAGATTACACGCCGTCTCCCAAACAGGCTCCCTCGCAGCTGTTTTAAGCACAAAACCGGCTATTTTTCACGACTGGAATCATCTGCTCGATGAAAATTAGAATTCCGTGCGTCCCTGCGCGTCCCAGCGTCATAACGATTCTCACTAGCTTCCAATTATTCAGAACTGTTTAAAGTAACGTTGTTCTAGAATTACCGAAATTATAAAAATGTTTTAATGAGAATTCTTCGAATGAACTTCTGCATGGAAGCACATACTGCGATAAAAATTGTATTACTAAAAATTGTAATTGTAATACTTTTTTTTTAATACTGTTAATACTTTTTCTATCGGGTACTGACACACTCTCAATATTTTTAGGAAATTTTTATAGGTTCTTTTTGGAAAATAGAGGAAGTGCTACGCACTTTTACTTTCTTGACTACAATCAATCGTATCTACTAAAGCAAGGGTTAGAAATATTCAATGGAAGAATAGTAACCAAAGAAATCATCGAAAGAATCGACTGAACAAATACAAGAGAAAAATCGCTGTGAAACAGCAAAATCTGACGCTTAGAATAATTATTAGAAAATAGACTAACATCGCTTGAAAATGTATATCCTAACATAGTCACAATTTTAAGAATATTTTTCTGCGCTCCTCTTTGGGCCAAGAACATTTGGCGAATATACCTATTTTATTAATTCAGAAAGAAATATCAACCCGCCTCAATTACGATGAAATAATCAATCTATTTGCGTTATACATTTATAAGTGTGTTTCATTCATTGGTAATAATTGTACGATATGGAAAAGTATTTGAGTTCAATATATTTTCCTATTATACTAGATAGATGGTAGGGGCGCTAGGTTGTTGCCACAGGCGCCGAAGCGGCTGGTGCCAGCTCTGGTCAAAGGTGCTGCATCTTAAGTATCCTCAACTGGTTCACGATAAAGTCCTGGTAAACACGACCTTGGCTAAAATGTCGATGCATTTGTAATCAGTCTGTCGAGATTGCTTTCTAAAAACAGAACGGGCAGGTCAGAAAGTAAAAATGGAATCTCGTGATCGATGGTACGAAGGGGGAAGACGGAGAGTCGATGGCTCCGAGCGACGAAACTTCGGCAATGTGCAGCAAAAAGCCCGATGTTTCGCGGAACGGAGAGCTCGTCGAACTTTTTTACAATGTTCTAAATGTCCGGCGTAATCTACTTAAAAGTTTAATGTGCCCCAAAGGGTACGCGCCCGGCGCGGCGTCCGAAGCCCGAGCAGTAATTCCGCGGGCCAAGTTGCCCGACTTTCGAGAGTCCTCGAGGACTCTGTGTCATCATAAAACTAGATGGATTAAAACCGGTCGCCGGTACAGATCGGACGGTCCCACGGGGAACCGGCTGGACGTCCCGGTATCCGGACATCGGAGCATTCGGATGTCAGGATGTCCCAGGTGGCACGGACATTAGCTCACTAACGTTGCCAACGTGCACGTGAACCGACCGCCGCACTGTTAGGATGACGGAGCTGCTGTGGTTTTCGCCGCCGACCAGCCGACGCGACAATCCCCTGCAAACAGCCTAAATGCGCTAGAAACTCTCTTCTATCGAAGTGGAAAAGAAACATTTTATACAGAGATCGATATTTCGACTACAGTCGTTCAGACGGTCGCAATATTTTTTTAATTATGATATATTTTTAAATTATTGTCCAGACGTAGTACAGTGAAAGGCTCTCCTTATTAAAGTCGAAAAGGTACATTTTACACAGACAGCGATATAGATATTTCGACTACAGTCGTTCAGACGGGCGCAATATTTTTTTAATTATGATATATTTTTAAATTATTGTCCAGACGTAGTACAGTGAAAGGCTCTCCTTATTAAAGTCGAAAAGGAACATTTTACACAGACAGCGATATCGATATTTCGACTACAGTCGTTCAGACGGGCGCAATATTTTTTTTTAATTATGATACATTTTTAAATTATTGTCCAGACGTAGTACAGTGAAAGGCTCTCCTTATTAAAGTTGAAAAGGAACATTTATACAGACAGCCAGATTGATATTTCCACTACAGTCGTTCAGACGGCCACAATATATTTTTTAATTATGGCATATATTTAAATTATTGTCCAGACGTAGTACAGTGAAAGGCTCTTCTTATTAAAGTCGAAAAGGAACACTTTATACAGAGAGCGACATCGATATTTCGACTACAGTCGTTCAGACGGGCGCAATATTTTTTAAATTATGGTATATATTTTAATTATTGTCCAGACGTAGTACAGTGAAAGGCTCTCCTTATTAAAGTCGAAAAGGAACGTTTTATTCTGAAAGCGAGTTGGGCAATCACTTGTCTTATTGAAAAAAATTCATTTATCTCACAAATCGCCCTTACGATATTTGACTTATCTACGAATATTTTGGCTAATTAATTACGAGACATTTCGACTCTCCGAGATAAAGAATCCTGTATAATTCCAAGCTTATTCTGGTTTTTTCCACGACAAGCGCAAGCCTAAAAGCTCAGTGACGTTCTCCACCCCCTGCAGCTTTCCCCTCCGATAGATGCTCGCGCGTTCCACGTTGAATTCGCAATCCTATTATAACGCGGAAGTTCAGCTATTCCTGTACAACTCCTACCGATCGGCTCTCTCGTAGGCGCGCGAGCCCGCGGAAACCTCCAGTATTTCCCTTTTTATAGAGAAAAACTGACGACTGGCCACGTAAAACCCCGAATAGCCATTTTTATTATTCCCATTGGAAAATACAAGCTCGACGAATAATCCTCGATGGTGGTAAACACGGTTTTTTATTCTTTGTTTTACTGCACCGCCGGTAATCACTTTTATTCCGACAGAAATATCGAACGAAAACCGAGAGACGCCCTGGGCAGGTGGCTGCCATTCAAAAATTTTTCAAAATCGAACGGATCGACGCGACGTTTCAGCCGAAAAATCACCACGAAGGATCCTGTTTCATACGTTGCTCCATTTCGAGGAATAACCTCTGCTTTATACATATATGGATTTTGACGTAAGATTAGACAACAGTCGGTATGTTTTCCACGAGAAATGAATACTTTCTTATATACGAAGGATAAATTCTTAAATCTTATATACAAAAATAGTTGCCTAAACGATCCTAATATATGATATAGTTCTGCTTTCCCCTTAGAATCAACAAGTTATTAAAATTTATTAACAATGCCCAGATGAACCTTAGCAAAAAGTTGAGAGTGACGTAAAATAAATAAATAAAACAAGAATGAAATACAAAAGTGAAAACCTTGGAAAAATTCAAAAATGTTACTGTATTACTTCCTCGTCTTTAAATTGATTGGAAAACGAAATAAATGTCTACGTAGTTCCAGTGTCTTCCAATAATACAGACAATGTTTGTTTTGCATAAAAATCCGGAGTATACTATTAATAATTATAATTTCATATGAATCTTCCTTACAAATTGACTAACGTTTTGAACTTGTCCTGCTTCAGTCTAATAAAAAGGATTGGCCCGTCAGAGGGATATTCTTCATACTTCTATAACATGAAAATGGGTTAATATCATCCTCAGTTTCATTGGAGAGGAAGCATATGTATCTCACTGTCGCGTCGAGTTTCTCGGACCACAGGAAAGCCGAGCGGTTTCCGTACAAGTTTCGTCGGCCATCATCAGAAGTAGCTTTCGCCGGGAAACGGGTGGTTCCTCGTACGGGAATAAACGACGATCATTCGAGCGAGGCCGATAAAACATTCGGGGTCCCCTTCCTGTTTATGGCTCAGCCGAAAATCCCGGGGGCAGAAAAGCCGCGCGTTGCTCTCTCGCGTGGTCCATCTGATTCGGTTAATTCCACGGGATGGCGGTCGCTGATTCCTCGAACGATGACGGGGAGATACGGCTTCCTGTATTATCTGGAAAGAGGTCCCGGAGTCAGCGAAGGTTCCGGCGGCGGCGGCGGCTGCGGGATCTCCACGCTCCGCTTCGAATTCCGGCAACGATCGGATCCCGATCCCACGTAATCTTCCAGATGGACGATTCAGTTCAACGGTGTTTACTTGCACGAAACAGGATGGCGTTGAATTTCCGATAATCCGGACGAGCCCACCCCACCAACGCAAGTTACGAGCTTTTTCCCCAACGTCGTCGCCGTCCTCGTCCGGATACGCTGTCTCGATTCCTTTTTCATCGCGCGCACCATCCTTTGCCATCCGAAAGACAGCCTCGACGACAACGGTCTCGAAATTCTAGCCTTCAATCGCCAGTTCACTCTTCTCTTACTAATTGGCCTATTCTCGGGATCGACAGTGGGCAAAAATGCCAGTCTAGGAGGTTAAAACTATTTCAGCGTTGTTTTAAGATTTAAAGCCATAGTGAAGCAGGTGATTGAATTCGTCTTAACATTAGTTACAATAACACGTAATAAACAATACTTAGTGGCTTTGAAAAAATTTAGGTGACCATAAGTTTTTATTAAACCACATAATTGATAAAATCTCATAAATTGTCAAAAATACTTTTTAGCGTTTGGTATAGCTTATAATTCCAGCTTCCAATTCAGATAAAAGTTAACAGTGTGTAAAGTGGAATAATGTGTTAAAAGTCTAGTTGAAGTTCGGAGTAGAGATAAAATTACATGTTAACTATTACTGCGATTTATAAAGTGAACGAAACATAGTATGGCCAATTTGCAAATATATCTTCGTCGTATAAACGGCCAAAATCTCAACTTTAAAGGGTCCATAATCGACGATCCACATAATCAGTTTCTTGGTTTCGAGTTCCGTTCAAGAGTATACATCACCAACATCCACGAAGTGTATTCAATTTTCTCGAGGCATTTTTTCTCAGCCAATACTTATGAGCGCTCTTCCATTTATCCGAGCCAGGAATGGTCTATAGTAACAAATTGTCTATATCGAAAAAATGAATGTTTCAACAAAAAAAGATAGGAGAGAATTGGTCATTAAATGGGAACAAATATTTTCGCTATTTTTGAGCAAGTATCGAACGGATGCGAAGGGGTCCCATGGAATCGCGAATGATCTCCGGGTAATTGGGGCCCTCGTGGCAGTGGCGAGTCGTTCGATGTCGGAAATTGTGGGGTAGCATAACGGGCACAGTCCCCGCGGCGCTTTTTCACGGGAGCGAGCTTTCAGCGGGAGCTTTTGAGCCCGGTTCGAGGTAAATCTGTTGACAGCGGCCGACGCGGCGAAACTTCCGCCGGGCAAAGGCAGGTTTACCAGCTAGCGGACAAAGTTGAAAGGGTTCCCAGTCGATAGAGCGATTTGGCAGAAAGAGAGAAAGGGAAAGGGAGAGAGAGAACGAGAGCGAGAGAGCCGCGCAGTCGTCGGGCCGTCCGCAGCCATGTCTTCATTCATCGCGTCGTCGTCCCGGCCGTCGCGCCGCGCCGGAGAGCTTTGACGGTATCCCGGTTGAAAAAAGCTCACTGGCAAACACGCCAGACGATTTTAAATTTCTTTCGCGACGTGTCTCTCTGTCCCCCTACCCCACCCTCCGACCCATTCTCCGCGTATTTACACTTTTCCTCCGCGCGCTTTGCGGATAGCGGCTCACTTTAATTAGCAGAAATTAGCAGAAGACGAGAAAGCGGAGAATCTCCTTGCTCGCGCATGCCTCGCGAAAAGGTGATCCGCTTCTACAACTTCCTTTTAAAAAGTCCTAGATCTTATAGTGATAAAAGGCCTTGAAAAGCGTCTTTTCTTTAATCCTCCTGGGCCGACCATGGATTGTCAATTTGCTTCTGAACGATGGACGTTACTTGACGATTTAGGCTCTTTAATAGCTTCCCTAGGTACCTTCACTTTCCAGAAAGCGCACGATAACGTGGTTTGTGATAGTCGGTTCTGCAATTAGTTTTTGAATATTCCTCAGTCAGCACAGGGGTCGGGTCTAGGGGTTAATTGTAACTAGGAAAGTCACATTTTCCATTGATCACGTCAATCGAGATACACGCGGACAATCGAGTCCCTTGTTCCTTCGACTTGAATGGCCACTCGTCTTGCAGCATTCGCCGCGAGGGTTTCCTTGAGCCTCTACTGGAGCCCCAGCACGCTTCAGGTTTCTTCCGATGGATCCCCATTGTCCCAGGACATCTTCGCGAACAAGATCGAGATGCTATTGTCACGTCAAGTGCCAGCATCGGGACGACCCTAATCTTGGTCGAAGAGTTTTATTCTCTTCGTGATAGTTAACCCCTAATTACGATCTATTTTGATTTAGAATTACAAACATTCCATCTAAATTGTAATCTTGGAATCGATGCATTAAGAAACGCTGTTGTTTCGAGCACAATTGCGTGGCTACTGTCCCTGGTGTTTGCCTCAGATTTTTGAAAGACAGTCGAGCATGGGAAGAACTGGATCGAACGATCTAATGCGCAAAGTGTTAGAGCACTCTTCATCTCGAATCGGTTTCGAGATGAAACTTAAACACTGCGAGTCGTCAGGAATTTATAAAGTGACCGACGAAAATTGAAATCCGACTTGGTCCACGTTTGTCGTCGTCCCGGAAGAAGTAATTAATGCGATCTGCTGGCAACACGCCGCTTACCCGTGGCCCCGCTAAACGCAAACAAAAGTTCTTTCATTCCGTTAATTCACCGGCCGCGCAAGTTTAGAGAACGTCCGCTGGCGCGGATGTAAGATAACACGGCAATTATTCACTGGCGTGGCACTGGCGTGGCATAACGTGTCACAACATTTGAAATAATCGAGCGTATGGAGTCCGGGCTCGTTTCGGTATAGTCAAAGCGCCATTAGCTATCGAACCGCGACCACTTTATTAATTATCGAGCTTACCGTCAATTGATCGTCCTTCTCTTATTCGACGAGATTATGCCGGTCGAATGCCGGCGTCCTTTGACCAGGACCCTTAGCTCGGAGGCTCATTCCCAGACACCCGGCGATTTGCCGCGAATTGCCCCCTATTTGGACGATTAACCTGAATTCTGCCAATTATCGTTAATAACCAGCCATGAATGTCCGTTTCATTTGCGGATTCCGCGCGATCCGTTTTCCAAACTGTCAATGGAGACCGTGCCTTGAAATGGTACACTTCAACCGGCTCTTTGAAGGATCTTGTTTATACTACTGAATGCTCTGAATGCTCGCAGTTCGCTTAGGCTTGCCGTCCCACACAATTTTTCAGGATTTGTGCCTGTTTGACGGATCCGTGCTTCGATGTCCTTAAATGGTATGATCGAAATTATCTTGCGCTCCGAATTTCAAATATTCATCATCGAGGATATTAGATTCGGTAGGAAATCTTTGTGTATGTGTAAATATTTACAATACAAGTTCTACTTGCACCAAAAGTAGGCGAATCTACGTATAAAATAATCTGAGCATGTAGCAAGTCGTCTATTATATTAAAAACATATTTGAACGGAATTTACGCAGGAATATCTTCGGGAACTTAACACCAAATTTAAATCTAAATTTCCAAACGAAAAAAATTGTTCTCCTGAAGAACATTTGATGAAGCTAATGTATATCTGACCCGAGCTAGAGATGTAGAAAGTCTTATATTACTAAGAATGAACTTGAATGAATATTGCCGCAGATATAGTCTACTTTTCTACTGACTCGCACAGAAACTGCTTCCACGTGTTTCTCACGAATGTCTAACTCATAAGACTCGTCCTACCGACATTAAATCATGCTAGTCCTAAATGAATCGGACACGTACAGGGTGGTCCATAATTCAACAATGCGTCGTTTTACATTCCTCGATTCATGATTACAGCCAACGAGACGAGAGTACCGTTCTGAAAGAGAAATGAAAAATAGCAGACACTCGGAAGTCGGCGTTTCCTGACAGCAAACCAGCGCGATAAATCCTAATAAACGTTCCGGCAGCAGCAGTTTCGCGATTCAAAGTGATTCCGCGTAACAAGCGTGACAAACGGGTCTTCTGTAACCGTGACAGACCGCTTCCGTTCGCGGTCGGACCCGGTAAACAGCGCCGTGGAAATCGAACAAAGTGAATTTATAGCGGAGAATTAAATAAACAACGGGACGAAAGAGCAATCGAATATCTGCGGGGTGCGTGCGCGCGCGCGCTTGAACACGTTCGCGTTCGCCGACCGACATCGTATGTACACACCACGTAAACATCATAAGCGTCTACAGAGGGAAGTAACGTTCACCGCGTCTACAAATATTGACTGTTCCGACTATTAACTATCAGGCGGGCGAATAACAATCACGATTTTTCCGGGCCGGGACGTTTTCTCGCGGCGAGAGCGAATCGGCCACGATATCGACGCGTGCAAGACCGATGACGCAGGCTTACGTCATCTGAAATTCGTTAGAATAAATAGTAGTGCCTTATTTAACACTGCTGCCCTTAATCACTTTGTTATTTATACAGATACGGAAATTTATTTTAATTTATTTATACGTAAGACTGTATGGATCAAGGTCATATTAGATCACATTTTCCGAGACCTTACGAACAGTAATGTTTATTTGAATGGAATTTTATGGTTCTTTATTCACATTTTGGCAAAGCAGTTCAATTGTGAAACTCGCTTAAGGGCAACTGGTAAGATTTTTAACTTTTCATTTGATATATCACAAAGATTTTGATGAAATTGAATATATGTTGTGATCAATGTTTAAGCATGAAAGTAAATGCAGGTACACAATAAATATACATATATACATTTTCACTTTTCTTCTGTAAAATTGTATAGGATAAAGCAACATTAAGCATTGTGGTTGTAAAAGACAAACGGTGTTTAAACAATGAAGGGCACCAATTGACATCTGCAGTCAACAAGGTTAGAAAAATAACTGACGCCGTCGACGTCTCTAATCAACCATGTGCCAATTGTCGTTTGAATATTTTCGTCGTTGTTATCCCGTGATCTCGATTGATCCAAAGCATCAACGATTTCCGACACCAACCTGTCCCGGAGAGCTCTCGAGATTGGCTGGACGGCTAATTGGACGCGAAACCATCGGAAATTAGCGAACGAATTATCCTCCTCTTGAATCGGCTCGAATGCGGCTCGCGTTCCTCGTCCTTTTTCGCGGCAGAGTTTTCTCAATTTCTGACCCGGCCAGCGACACCCACGATTTTCGCGCACGAGCTTTTCGTCCATCATTACGGAACTGCGACATTTAATTAAGCCCGACCGTGGTTGCTGCGATATTGCGACACGCGTCGCGACGCCCCGCTCTCCTCGCCGAGAGCAATATTGACACGATCGGAACGCACCAGCGGCATCGGTATTTATGCGCAAATACGAGCGTCGCGCAATAAATAGAATGAAGTATTATAGATATTGCCCGCGCCCGGATTAATCCCGCGCGCGTGTTTACACGCCTGCCGGCACGGCGCGGCGTGGCGTTCTCTTCATTTTTTAAATGCATCTGATTCTGGTCCTCGCTCTCCCCCCACTCCGCCCAAATTTTACCGATTTCCGTCGTTCATCGTGGACAACGCGCGGCTCTCGCTAGTTTACAGTAATCGACGAGAATGGATAAACATTGCACGTATCATACGTTTACATTCCGTAAACACATCGGTCTCGCTTATAATTACGTCGTGGCTGATTTTATACATAATGCAGGCAGACGTTAATCGCGGTTCCCGATCAATTTCACGAATGAATCCGTTTTTGTGAGAACCGAGCGCGTATTTAAACGCTACCGTATAAATCATTGTCTACATCGAAAAAAGTTAAGTCACGAGTAATCCACCGCGGTTTCATTGAGCTTCTATATTATTTACAACCTAACTGAAAAGTACACCTGGATTGAAATAAAACAAATTGGAGCGTGTGATCCCGTGTGACCGATAACAGTTCAAGGAGACAAAAGTATAAGAACAAACGGTACGTCGAAGAGAAACCGGCGCGGACAAACCGAGAGTCGATTGATCGACTCGCGAGCGAGAGGTGACGGGAACGTGTTCCGAATCGAATTTAATTTACGCGGATCCATTAGTCGCGTCGAGCTGCACTTGAAACTTGGACTTTTGAACGACGCGTTGCCGTGGCTCGCAAAGTGCCAGTCTCTATGGTTTGAATCCGGTCGACGGCCGCTGACATGGAGATCCCAGCCCCGATACATAACGAGCGGTGTCGTCCAACACCTAATATCGATCGACAGGAGAATACACGGGATGAAGTTTCGCGTATCGCGAACTTTACAGGATCGTTAAAAGTTTCGCAAACGACGCGAAATCGGGCCGGTGTAAGCGAACCGGGCCAGCGGATGCCTCGACGCGACGCGATACCCTCACAGGACACCTTAAAACACCGATCTCGAAACAATAAACCAGATCACCTTCTTGTTGCGTCGCAGCCGGCTTGACTCTTTACAAACTTCCGCTCTGAACCCAGTTTTTCTTGGTCGCAAAATACTCCGAAGAGTGCACCTATATTCTGAGTGTAACTGTATTTCAATATCAGTTCGTAAATTATCACTAGACTGTGGATGTTTATGCAATTTTCAATTTTTGTAGATCAATTTGCAAATAACACCTGTAGATCCAAAATAAATAAAAATTGTACTAAATTGCATCCAATTTTATCATTCCAAATTTTTTGAAAATTTTTGTACGCCAAGAATGCATAAAGATCACCATTGAAATCGTAGCTTCGTTGTCTGATCACTGCTGATCTTTACGCAAAATAAAAATTATTTGCATCAACTATAATTAGATGAAATAGACGAATTATGAAAATAATAATGTTTTTATTGTTTCAAATTACGCCTGCTCATTTTTGCCACAAATTCATTAAATCCTCTAAAAATAAAATAAGCAAAAGCCAGTCAGAAATGCTACCTCCCTTTAATCAGTTTAATGAGCCAAAGCAAATACATCGTTCTTCTTGAATT